>PISX010011583.1:0-64636 GCA_004024625.1 Mellivora capensis | reverse complement strand
TGACTACTCTTCCCTTTCTTCATACTCTCTGCCCTAACTACTCTCTTTTGTTGGATTTGTCTTCTATTCCAAAGAGTCTGTCCCCATCCTCCTCATACTCTAAATGCCCTCTGAAGATCTGATCCAAGCCTACTACTGGCTAGCAAGCATTGCAAACGAAGTCATGGTAAAAAGTTTTCATTTGCAACTTTAATGACAGTACTGACAAGCTAAAGAATACTCAGTTCTCTCCACAGGATTAGTCAAATTAATTGCTTTCATAAAAGTAATGTACAAACTAACATATTAAAAAACAGCAGTCATCAGGATATTATGGTGCAAGAATAGTGACTTAAGGTAAAGACTGTTAATAAAATGCATTGAAGAGAAGCAAGCAGCAAGTGATCCTGGGGAAATTAAACTGCAGAATCTAAAGTGATTTAGAAATAGTCTAATTGGAATTTAATTGCAGATGAGAAAAATTGCTCATATCAATTTTAACCAGATCTAGAAGATGTTCAAAAAGAACTGCAGGATGAATTAATGGTAGAAGAATTTTAGGCTTGCACTTTCTCTGAAGAATGCAAGTGGGTCTTCTAATTCCAAATTCCAATCTGAGAATGTCCTGCAGAATTGCCTGTGAGAATCACAATTCCTAAGCAGAAACCTAATAGGTGGTTTCTAAGGTAACTACAGCCCATATCCACACCATATAATCGACATATCAGAGTCATCACCTGAGCTTCCCAGAAATTAACTGGAAGAGCTGACGTGTTATATTTGTACCCTAAGGCTGCAACCCTTTAAACAAATGAACTCCATCTTCTATATTAGGTGAATTTGCCAGTGGCTTTCTAAAGGAAAAAACACACCTTTGTAGAGGTCAAAAAGAAATATGTGAGAATAATCTCTTCTGATGGCTGTGCTCTTAATTCCCAATGGCCAATGGAAACAGAACTCCTTACGATGTTACAGAAGCAGCTTTTAAAAACTTTTAAAGAGATATCAGAACAAGAGCAATTCGGTTGTCCCATACATATCCTTTTTTTTTTTTTAAAGATTTTATTTATTTATGCGAGAGAGAGCATGAGCGAGGAGAAGGTCAGAGGGAGAAGCAGACTCCCGTGGAGCTGGCAGCCTGATAAGGGACTCGATCCCGGGAGTCCAGGATCATGACCTGAGCGGAAGGCAGTCGTCCAACCAACTGAGCCACCCAGGCGTCCCTCCCATACATATTCTTTTGCTAATTTTATTTCTATCAGAAAAAAAGAAAGTCTGCTAATTGTCTCTACAAGAAAGAAAACAAGCAAGGGAAGGGAGAGGACTCTTGGCTGTGCTATTAATAGGAGCTACACTCTCGGAACCTTTGATAACTGCAGCTCAGATTCTTCCTGCCTCCCTTTCAAGGAAAGCCATTTCAACTATAAATTAACAGAATCATTTTGGAAAGCAAGACAAATACGCTTTCTTTTTTTACCCTCTTGGGGTAAGAAGAGAGAAAAGAAGGGGTCAACAGAAAACCTCTTCACACAGCTTAATATTATGAATACCACTTGGTATGTATCACAATGTGATAAAACTTATGAAGTTTTTTCATTCAATCCAATTGCACTAAAATGAGCTTGTTTGTAAGTGGATCAGCTGTCACCACATTGTAAACTGCATTTAAAATTATTTTCCTTCCTCTTGAGAATTTCATTTAATAGGCTTATGTAAATTAAGTACCTTTATTTACTGCCCCATCCAAATAGAAAGAGAGCAAGTCGTCAATAAGAGAAACATTTCGCAACAATATAACCCAGGCATTCACATTAATAAAATACTTGAGTAGAATACTAAAAATATGTTATTTCAATGCATTGTAACAAAACAGTATTGCTTGGGACAAAGAGACAAGGTAATATATTTATGGAGGATGTGGTAAACTAGGAAAATTACAAATCCAATTAGCACTTGATAAATAATTCCAAGACAAAGCTTTTTAGGAATCGTGACTATTCAAAACAAACCAGATAATACAGTTTCCTGGCCTAAACAAACACACTAGTCCTAAGTGGAAGCAGGAGGAGGGGGGGTGGGGAAACTGTCCAGAAACCACTCTTTTAGTCACCTCAAAAGATTTTCCTTCTGATGCACAAACTCAGGAGAACAGGACAATTAGTTATATCTTCAGGAACCTGATTCAGCACCAAGTATTAGGGTAGTATTGTCAAGTCTGTTCTTTAATCTCTAACTTTTGCTTCCCTATCCTGTGCTCTGCTACTTGTAATCACCCTTCTTTGTGTCATCAGTTACAGAGAAAGCCTGTTAAAAGAAAGCAATCAACTGTAAACTGGCATTTTACTTTTGGAAAGCAAGATGGAAAGCAAGATCTACAGCTGTGGCCATCATCTTCATCTCACCTGTGTGAACCATCCTCTTTCCCCAGGGCTTTCTATAAACCAAAAATTTAACCTTTGAACCATGAAAGATAGATTTTCTTACCTTTTCACACAGGATGAAAATGAGGCTCAAACAGTCAACTTGCAATTTGGGTCTAGCCCAGGAACACAAAGCCCATCAATGTAATACTCCACACTAACCAATTATGAGACCAAACCTATGTACCACCTTAATAGGTGTTATAAAAAGCACTTGACTAAATTATTCCCATTCATAATTTTAAAAAGAAAACACGCAAAACTAGCAATAGAGAACTTTCTCAATTTGATGAAGGACAACTATGATATGGGTAATCAGACATTTGGTTAACTTTCTAAGTTTTGTCTCCTTATCAGGTAGCTTCCACCTGATAAAGGTAGGACGTCCACAACCTTTATGCTTATAGTAAAGATGACCCTGGTTGGTAGGCTGCATCTGGACTGGAAGAACTAATAATGTGATAGGAAGTACAAATTCAAACTTCTGCATAATGGACATGTCCCTTGCAGGGACCATGGACCTATGGAGTTATTACAAGAGACAATAGTTCTGGAGGAGCATGAAAAGCTTCTAAGCTAGTATGGCTCCCCCACCTACTCATTGGGGATCCTGCGTCCTTGCACCTGAACTCTCATAGGGGCAGAAGGTAGAGCAAGATTAACCCATAGAATGCAGCAAGGGCTCCTAAAGAAGAGGGACACCTGAGGTTGCTCTGAAGCCAAGTGTGGCAATTAGTCTTTCTTCCCCTATCCAAATGTTTAGGTCAACCTAAGACAAACCTTGGGTGGGCCAAATGGAATAAAAAATTTAAATTCTGTATCATACTTAATGGTTAAATATTAAATGTATTTCTCCAAAGATCAGGGAAAAGGCAACAATGTCCATTCTGCCCACTTCTTTTTGAAATTACATGGGAGGTCCTAGCCACTGCAAGAGGCAAGAAAGTGAATAAACACATAAAGCCTGAAGAGAAAAATTAAAACTATTGCTTATGCAGAAAATTCTAAAGAATAAAAAAAAAATCCTAACATAACAAATAAATCTACCAATGTTTCGGGATACAAAATCAAAATATAAACATCAATTCTGAGTTGGATGCATTAGCAACAACTAAAAAAATTTTTTTTCAAATACCAGTTACATGCTATCAAAAATCTTAATATACTTCAGAAGAAATTTTTGATAGATGAAGCACACAGGATTTTTACGGGAGTGAAAATACTCTGTATGATACTAGAATCGTGTATAAGTGTCATTACACATTTGTCCAAACCCACAGAATGTATAACACCAAAAGTACATCCTAACGCAGAGTATGGATTTGGGGCATTTATGAATGTAGGCATAATTTTAACAAAGGTACCACTTTGAGGGAGTCTATGCATGTGGGAACACAAGAGGTATACTGAAAGTCTCTGTAACTTCCTCTCAATTTCACTGTGAACCTCATATTATTCTTAAAAAATAAAACTTTAAAAACACATCATATCATAGCACCTGGGTGGCTCAGTTGTTTGAGTGTCTGACTTTTGATCTCACCTCAGGTCTTGATTTCAGCGTTGAGAGCTCAGGTACCATGCTGGGCTCCACATTGGGCATGGAGCCTACTTAAAAACAATAACAACAAACACATCATAAAATACTTAAAAAGAAACAAAACTCTAAGACCTGTAACAGAAAATTCTAAAACGCTGCCACCAGAAAGAAACAAATATATATTTCATGTTTGAAAACTGGAAGACTCAGTATTGTCAATATAGACTTAATCTGTCAATTCTCAAATTGATCAATGCCATCACCATTAAAACCCCAACAGATTTCTTGCAGAAACTCACAAGTATATTCTAAAATTTACTTAGAAATTCAAAAGACTTAGAATGGCAAAATATTGAAGGAGAATAAAGTTGAAGGGGTTACACTGCCCGTTTCCATGACTTTCTCTAAAATACCAAAGTAATTAAAGAAGTGCAATATTGGTAATAAGGACAGATATTGGATCAAAAAGAGAAGAATAGAAAGTCAAAAAAAAAAAAAAACGATCAACTGAGTTTCGGCAGCAAACAAAGTAAATTCCTGGGTAAAGAAGAAATGTTAAGAGGTGAAAATCCAGATGGAAGTAAATATACCTTGATCCCTACCTCATACCATATACTTAAAAAATTCTTTCCAATAGATTATAAAACCAAAAAGTACAAAGCTTCTAGACAATAACCAAAGAGAGTATATTACTGACATCTTGGTATAACAGAAGTTTCCACAGATATAAAAAGCACTAGATTAGCAAGAAAAGAAAGAGATGTGAAGGAGAGCCCAAAGGTTACAATTTCTGGACTTCAAAAGTTACCATTAAAAGAAAATAAGAGCCACCTGGGTGGCTCAGTCAGTGAAGCATCTGCCTCAGCTCAGGTTATGATCCCAGGATCCTGGGACTGAGTCCCACATCAAGCTCCCTGCTCTGTGGGGAGCCTTCTTCTCCCTCTCCCTCTGCCTGCTGCTCCCCCTGCTTGTGTGCACTCTATCTTGGTGAAATAAATAAATAAAATCTTAAAAAAAAAAAAAGGAAAGAAAATGAAAGGAAAGGTACAGACCAATAGAAAATATATACAAGAAATGTATGTGGAAAAGGACTGAGACTGTGTACACTATCTAGTTTTTCTATTGGGCAAAGACTTGAACAGAACCTTTTGCAAAAACTAGAGAAGGTTTAGGTCATTTCCACATCTTGGCTGTGGTAAATAATACTACAGTGAACATGGGGGTAAAAGATAATCTCTTCAAAGTTGTGAGTTCGTTTACTTCAGATATATACTCAGAAGTACAACTGCCACATCATATAGAAGGTCTAGTTTTGTTTTGTTTTTAGGATTCTCCACACTGTTTTGCAAGTGGCTGTACCAATTTATGTTCCCATCAACAGTGCACAAAGGCTCCCTTTTCTCCATATCCTTGTCAGCATTTATCTTTTGTCTTTTTGAGAACAATCATTCTAACAGGTATAAGGGGATATTTCAGGGGGGTTTTATTTGCATTTCTCTTACTATTAGTGATATTGAGCACCTTTTCATGCACCTATTGGCCATTTATATCTTCTCTGAGGAAAATGTCTATTCAAGTCCTCTGCCATTATTTGAATCAAATTATTGCTACTTAGTTGTACAGTTTCCTTGAATATTGGGAAGTATAGTTTGCAAATATTTTCCCCCATTCCATAAGTTGCCTTTGCATTTTGTTGTTGGTTTTGTTGAGAGGAATAGGGGATTGTTTTTTTTTTCTGTGCAAAAGCTTTTAAGTTTGATGTAACCCCACCTGTGTACTTCTGGGGTTTTTTGCCTGTGTTGTCATATCCAAAAAAAACAAACAAACAAACAAAAAACCATTGCCAAGACCCATATCAGGGTTTTCCCCCTATATTTTCTTCGAGGAGTTTCATGGTTTTGAATCTTCAATTTGTATCTTTAATATACTTTCACTTAATTTTTTTTTAGTGTATAAATTAGGGTCCAGTTTCATTCTTCTCCATGTGGATATCCAGTTTTTGCAGCACCCTTTACGGACTATGTTGGCTCCCTTGTCAAATATTAGTTAACCATAATGCATGGGTTTATTCCTGGGTTCTTGGTTCTGTTTCACCAGTCCAGTTATTTTTGTTTTTTTTTTTTTAAAGATTTATTGATTTAAGTCATCTCTACACTCAACATGGGGCTCAAACTCACAACACTGAGATCAGGAGTCACGTGCTCTACTGACAGAGCCAGCCAGGCACCACTCACTGGTCCACATATCTGTTCTTAAGCTAGCACCATACTGCTTTGATTACTATAGCTTTGCAATATAGTTTGAAATCAGAAGGGACATATATGATAGAATATTATTCAGCCATAAAAAAGGAAATCTTGCCATTTGTGACAACATGGGTGAAATCTGAGAGTATCATAAGTAAAACACGTCAGAAAGACAAGAACTGTAGGAACTTACTGACATCTGGCATCTTAGCAAGTCAAACTCAAAGAAACACTAGATTGGTGGTTGCCAGGGGCCAGGGAACGGGATGGAGATGGGAGCTGGTAGCCAAAGATACAAAGTTCCAGTTCAAAAATGAATATATTCTGGGCATCTAATATGAAGCATGGTAACTATACTAAACATTGGTTAATAATACTGTATTGTATATTTGAAAGTTGCTAAGAGAGTAGATCTAAAATGTTTTCACCACAAAAAAGGGGGAAGGTAACTATGTAAGGTGATGAAAATGTTCACTAACTTATACATTAAACATACACAATGTTATATATCAGTCATCTCAAAGCTGGAGAAAGATATAGGAATGGTCAAAAGTACAGGAGGAAAAATGCTCAACATCATTAGTCATAAAGGAAAAATGAATTAAAGTCACAAACAGGACAGCTACTAGGAACAGCTAAAATTAAGACTACTAATACCAAATTTTATAGAGTACATGCAACAAATAGACACTGTCATATACTGTCATATACAACTAGTTTGGCACAGTGGCAGTTTTTGTTGAAAGCAAAAATTCTAACCTCAGCATTATAGATACTATGAACCAAAGAATTCTTGGCAAGCAGAACTATCCTGTACCTTGTGTGTGTGCACAGCAATCTCTTGGACCTCTATCCACCCCCACCCAACCTGATTATTAAAAATGTTTCCAGACATTGCCAAATTCCCCCAGTGCAGCAAAATCACCCACAGCTCACAACCACAGCTTTAAGTTACACGTACATCTATCCAGCAATTCCATCTCTAGGTAACAACTCAAAAGACTTGACCACAAGTATCCTTTAAAAATCTGTACATGACTGATCACAACAATTTTCTTCATAGTAGCCAAAAAGTAGTAATAATGCAAATGTCCATCAAGTGAACAGATAAACAAATTTTAGTATATTCACACAATGGAACACAGCTCAGCACTGAAAATGAAGTAATGATTCGCATGTCCCAACAGCACAGATAAATTTTTAAAACATGTTGAGCAAAAGAGACCAGAAAGTACAAACTGCAGGATTGTTTTTATTTGAAGTCTAAAACAGACAAGCTAAGCTAGGTAAATGGAACACCAGTTGTGTCAGAGAGGGCCAGGGGGCAGGAAAGGGCATAAGGGAACTTATTTAAAAGATGTGCCAGTGTTACATGTAAATTATACCTCTAAAAAGGTAAAATTTTAAAAATCAGTATTTCACTAAAATTATAAGTATGCAGAATTCCTCATGAGTAATTCCGAGCACATGTCAGTTTTTTTGATGTCATGGTTATATGCTTATATTTTAAATAGTATTTGGGTGGGGAAAGTTTTTAAAAAGTTCATCTGTTCCTTTCAACAGCCTGTTCACACAAGCAAACCAAGGTCAGTCGGACTGCTTTGGAATGTTGAACTTAACTGGATGGATGCTAGAATTTCCACAACTTGACCCAGATACCCAGGCTTAGCTCCCATTTCTCCTTTTTACTCTTTTCAGTTAGCCGGTCATCAATTCCTGAATTAGACAGACAGGATCTCACTCACTTATTTGTTGATACATTCATTCAATTGTCAGATGAGCTTGTGCTTCCTTGTGAAGGTCACAGTCTTTAGAGCATCCAGCTGCCAGTGTAACCTGACATATTTAAAAATTGGTATGCATTGCAAAACCAATTTAAGATTATTAACATTTTTCATTTCCATTTAATTTCCCATGACAACTCACCCTCATACTCACAATGTTTCCTTCATTTCACTAATGAGCTAAAGACAGCTTTCACATTTATTTCAGCTCTTTCAGTATTGGATGTGTGTGGCAATACCAACCATTTAAATGAGGCAATATCCAATTCTGAATCGGTTTTGAAAATATTTCACTGTGTTCTATGTCACTCATAAAGCTATGCGGTACCGAGTTCTTTCACTAAAAGCAAACATGTAAGAAAATTTTAAACTAATTACCAAGGGTCAATAGCAGCCAGACATCCAGTTATACAAACAGATGTGTCTTCTGGCTCCAGAGCAAGTTAGACACCGATCAGAGGAGGTAGCATTTTCTCAACAGAGAGCAATGTGTGATTTTCACTGGAGAGGAAAGGGATCCAAATCTACATCTTTCCTCAAAACATACCAAGAAACGGCGTGAGACAGCATATTTAATGTGCCTATATTTTTCTGTAATACGAACTATAAAAAGCAAAGCTCAAATATCTTGGCTAGGGGAAAGACACAACAATATAAGAAAGCCTAAGGGGGCATGGGCTTATGGCGGGGGAAGGAATATGAAACAACATTCTCTCATGTACCAGATATGGGTTCCAGGAATTGCAGAAAAAGTTAATGTCCGAGGTATAACTCAAGACTTGGTAATAAATCAAACCAGAGATGTCCCAGTTACAAACAATAGGATGAGTATACCCTCTGCTCTTTCCAAAAAGGAATAAATTAAAAAGCATTTGAGAAGTATAAACCCCCAAAAACCAAGAGAAAGAGAAGACGACAGTAGACAGCAAGTCATAATGTTTTAATACTACATTAGGTGGATGAACAACAGTAAGTCAGCAGTGAAGAAAATCGCAACCAAAGAGCCTGCACCAGGAAATGCCCACAACACAACCCCTGTTCACGCCGGCAGACAACAGCTCTCATCTCACCAAGTGCCATAAACTAGAGCAACCCTACTCCTAGACTGAATTACAGCATCAATTCTTACCAGACACCACATTTCCTACTAGATACAAATAAGACTTCTGTGTCAACTAGTTCAAAGCCAATGGGGGTGGGGGAAGGGACTAGTATTATCAAGTGCTTGCAGATTTTCCTTAACTGCTTACACAGCAATGGTTCGTTTTTGTGGTGTTGGTTTTTGTGAGAACACCTTTACCCCATTCGCCCACTAAGTGATTTCCTTTGTGCTTCCTTGCAGCTTTGGCCCATTCCCCAGCCTGGCATTCTTGGTCTCAGAAAGCCAGGGCCATCTCCCCTGTCAGTGTAAGAAAGACATCCTCTTTTATGTTTCTCTGACCTGAATACTCATGCTCCCAACCAGAGGTTTCAGGGCCAGATCGTCCATCTCACTGCTATGGCACATTCCCAAACAATTAAGTGAGAATACAGTACAAACTTCTAAACACGCAGTAGCTTTAAAATCCTTTTTATAAGCAACTCTGTGATATAAATGAATTGTTCCTACTGTATTTCGTCCTCCTCAGTTTAGCTGTAAAGAGACTAATGTCAAACCTTTAATATCTACGGAAATCAGTATCTGTAACTCGGTAGTGACAAAGCCAGGTTCCAGGGAAAGACTGAGAAACAGCTAGATAACAAAGTGCCAAGTGCACTGAAGTGTGTGTACGTGAGCACGTATGTGTGCACAGGTTGGGAAGCACAGAGGAGAGAAAAAAGGCTCATAGATCTTCCAGACATAATTTGGTATAAAAAAACAAGCATTTTATAGTTCCAAAAACAAAGACTATGGCACATAAAGAATGCAGGTAGACAGGAAGACCTCATCAAAAGACAAGATACCAACAACATGTCCTGCTCCCTTGATAGGTAAATCTCCAAAAGCAAGAGCCAATCATCTTTAGTGGACAGAAGAGAACATTAGGGTTGAGCTGGGATTCTATTACAAGTAAAAGGTCTACTTCCTAGGAAGATAAATCATTTTTACCTGCTCATTTACATGAGTACAGTAAGGTTCACAATAGTAAACAAATTATAGTTCAACAGAACGGTTACCTGTCAAGATACACTATGCTACTGTTTATGTCAGCCGGTAGTAAAAAAAAGAATATAGTGGTTGGAATAACAGTCTCAAAGAACAAAGTTCTTCATTTTCTCTCTTGGTTCTGCAACTGAGTCAGGGTTCCTTAGCCAACGGTTCTCAAAATGTGGTACACAGATCACCCACCACTGCCACTACACCCTTTTAGGAAGTCCGCAAGACCAAACCTATGTTCATAAAAATGCTGAGATGCTTTACCATCTTGACATTTTCAGTTATGATCCAAAAGGACCAGTAGATAAAACTGCTGGTGCATGAGCACTGACCAAGGAACTGGCAACAAGCAACCTTTGTATTCGCCACCTCCACATGCTCCTTACAACAGAAGATGTCAGCTGCCCCTACAAATGCCCTTTCGTAAACCAGTAAAAATTACTGATTTCATTAAATCTCAACACTTAAGTACAAGTCTATTCCTTTTCTGAGGCTGCCATACCATAAACTTGGTGGCTTAAAATCAGCATTTATTCCCCCAGAGTTCTAGAGACCAGAAGTACGACATTTAAACGTCAGCAAAGCCACATTCCTTCCAAAGAGTCAAGGAGAGAATCCATTCCTCACCTCTTCCAGCTTCTGCCCACTACAGGTATTCCTTGGCTTGTAGCCACCTTACTCTCACCTCTGCCTCCACGATCACACACAACCCCCTCTTGCCCAAATGTATCTTCTCTTCTGTCTCTCTCCTATATGGATACTTATCACTGGACATAGATCCTACTCAAATAATCCAAAATAGTCTCCCAATCTCATGATGTTCAACTTAATTACATTTCCAAAGATTCCTTTTCCAGGAAATATTCTCAGATTCCAGGAATCAGGATGTGGACATATCTCCTGAGGGCCGCCATTCAGCCCACTCCAAGTGTCTCTGAGATTCTGTGTGACAGTGTCCTGTTGCATAGTGCAAGGGTATGGTTATTTCCAGGAAAAGCACTTCTGAGACCGTTAAGATGCAACCAGAACCAGACGCCTTTTGCACACACACCACTATCACTTAAAACAACTGACAAGCTACAGTGCAAAAAGAAGAGCGGCCCTCAAGGACGAAAATTTGTCTGGTACTATCAGTAGGGCCTTGGTGTAACTAAACTCTGACCCTCAAGGCTAAGCCTTGATGTTCTCCTGTTAAACATAACTAACCATCAACATCAGATAATACCACTTTGACCATCATGAATCTAAACAAAAATAGGAACATCACCCAAACCACAAATGACCAAATAGCCCCCTCTACTGGCTACTAAGAGTGACTGCTGCTTCCTTACCATTTATTCTTTCTTAAATATACAATTTAAGATACCCAATTATAGAATCTGTACACCAGTTACCCACAGCATCTAATCCAGCACAAAGCCCCCTTCTTTTAACTCTCTCTTGAAACATCTAACACAAACCTAAGTCCCATAATAAATCCTTCCTGACAAATTCTTACTGAGTAGTCTTCCTGGCTGCCGCAAGTAATAAACCCAACTTCCTCAACTACAGGTGAATTCCTCGTAATGTTTGTTTAGACAGCACTGGCAGTGGTTTCTGAGTCTTGGACACTCGCAGTATTTCTTCAAATAAGAACAAAGTGAGCCTGTTACTTCAAGGAAAACAACCAACAGCATGTACTGCCAATGATAAAACTCGGGCTTTCAAGAGAAAATCCAATTTTTTGCTAACTTTTACCTCTCATGTGCCAGATAGCTTCCCAATACTTAAAGACTTCTCCTAACTGGGGATGGTGCTGATATTAACAAATATGGGCAGTGGGGTAGAAAGTTCTCATTATAAAATGAATTGGGTCACATTTTGGAAGATCTGTATAACTCAGAGCAGTATTTTCCAAATAAAGCATGAGGTTTCAAAACAACGCATAAGAAAAAAATCTTTTCAGAGTGCAAGACAGACTAATGAATTTTATTTTAACAAAGAATAAAAGGCCAACTAATGGCAACTAATCTTTAAGAAATTCTCAGTGGTTAGCTCTAGTGTGGTATCAAAGAACAACCACAATTACTTGAGAGGGCTATTTCAACACTCCTCTTCTTCCAAGTACAATTACGTGGGAGGCCAGATTTTCCTCATATACTTCGATAAAACACTGCTGCAAAGAGACTGAACTCAGAGGCTGTTATCAGAATCCAGTTGTCTACAATCCTATTTAGCCAGATGTTTAAAAGATTTGCAAAAATGTAACAGTGCCACTTTCTTTCTTTTTTTTTTTTTTTTCGGAAAATCTTATTTTGGATAAAAACTTATGCTAACACGGGATAAGTTTGCTATTTTAAGTTATTATAAAATTTTTTCAGTGTTAGCTTCTGATACAGTAAATATCAAGAGATACAACCCACAAAAACAAAAGCTCTTTGGGGCCCTCAATAATGTCTACAAATTTCAAGAGTTCTTGCAACCATAAAGTTTGCGAACTGCTAGGCTAAAACATTCCTACTTTTTTTTTTTTTTACGATGTTTTATTTATTTATTGGTTAGAATGAGAGACAGAGAACACAGGCAGGCAGAGTGGCAGGCAGAGGAAGAGGGAGAAGCAGGATCCCCCCCACCCCCCCACCCCCGGGGCAAGAAGCCCAAGGCCAAGCTCTATCCCAGGAGATTGGGATCATGACCTGAGCCAAAGGCAGCCGCTTAACCAACTGAGCCACCCAGGCATCCCTAAAGCATTCCTACTTTTCAAAATAACTTCGTTCCTTTTTCTCAAAACCCACCAGCTTCAGTAACTTTCTGTGACAAAGAATTTACATTCAGGTTATTCAAATTTTATTTCACACAATTAGCAGATACAACACAACTGAAACACAATTTCATTCCCAATGCTTCTTTCCATGTTTCAAGATCTCAACAATATGAAATTAAGAGTATATACATAAACAAGCAAATTCACAACAAATTAAGTGAACAATAGCAGCTAAAAGTTTACACAGATAGTTGTCTGAGAAAACTCCCAAAGCAAGAAATTCATCTAAGTGAAGTCTGGAATACCTCAGGTGCCAAACAAATACAAAACAGGTCTGGAGGAACATATTTGCAAACTACCCTACAAAATTTCCACAGGGGAGAGCAGCCTAAACAGAACTTCAGAATCAAAAATTATGAAAAACACATGGAAACAAACCATCATCATAAGAAAAGAGTAACCATACACAAAACACGGGGGTTTGTATTCCCAAAACACTTAGGTCAACAGAATTACATAGCAGAGATTCCAATAATTAAGTTTAAAATTTACTAAAGATAGAAGAAATTTAAAAAACACGAGAATAAGTTCTTTTTAGGGTCGATTAGAAATCAAATAGAATTTAATGGAATGAAAATGGGCACCAAAATTTAAAGCTCCATGGTTGGCCAAAACAATTAGATACAGATGAGGAGAGGAGAGGAGAGTTGGAAGATAAATCTGAGGAGTTAAGCAGAAGGCAAGCACGGAGATAACGCAATGGAAAACATGGAAAGGAGATTATTACAAGATCCAGAGAACAAAAACCCAACAGACTAGATATTATCAATTGTAGTTTCCTCAGATATAAGAAGTATGAATCCTCATCTGTGAACTCACAGAGAAAAAGCAGAAGGAAAAAATCAAATTACTACAGAAGAATGACAAAGAGCAATGGCAAAACCCAGCAGACAGTGGGATAATATCCTCGACTGACAAAGATAACTTATAGTAGGTGGCTCAGAGGGTGAAGCCTCTGCCTTCGGCTCAGGTCATGGTCTCAGGGTCCTGGGATTGAGTCCCACATAGGGCTCTCTGCTCGGCAGGGAGCCTGCTTCCCCCTCCCTCTCTGCCTACCTCTCTGCCTAATTGGGATCTCTCTCTCTCTCTGTCAAATAAATAAATAAAATCTTAAAAAAAAAAAAAAAAAGATAACTTATAGCACCCAACCAAAGCAACACTTAAGTCTAGCATACTCAGAAAAAACAAAATGTATCTACTACCAACATATCTGCACTGAAAGAACTACTAAAAAATGGTATTTTGAGAAGAAAACTAGATCAAAAATGAGAAAATGGGGTACAAGTCTTGAGCAACTAAATAAATTTGCAGGTGTACTTTTTTTTTTTTTTAAAGATTTTATTTATTTATTTGACAGAGAGAGATCACAAGTAGGCAGAGAGGCAGACAGAGAGAGAGAGAGGAGGAAGCAGGCTCCCTGCTTAGCAGAGAGCCCGATGTGGGACTCGATCCCAGGACCCTGAGATCATGACCTGAGCCGAAGGCAGAGGCTTAACCCACTGAGCCACCCAGGCGCCCCTGCAGGTGTACTTTTAAAGAATAAGTACTGCTCCTCAAGGGGTGGAGAAACAATTAATGTTAGAGACATAAAAATACACGAAACTAACATACTGAACATAGTAGCAGTTGAGTTGGGAGAGTGACTGAAGTTAAGGGGTCCAAGGGTCTCCTATTTGTCCAAGAGAAAGGCAGAGAAAATGGTTCACTTTAGATTTAAATCAAGTATGCTTTTATCACATCAAGGGTAACCAAAATGTCTGAATGTCGAAGATAACCAGAAACATATAACAAACTGAAAAACAGCACCGCAGTGTGCTGAAAGCCAAGTAAGTATGGGTACTGATATAAACTGCTCGGGATTCACAAACTCCCACTCTTCCTCAGAGAACTGCTCACGTAATTTGTAACAAGTCACCTGACATATGAGTCAATGAGAGTGCCAGTGTCAACCATATAATGTTAGAAACCCTTAGGTTCTCTCTCTCAAGATAAATATATGAACAACAACAACAACAAAGGGCAAAGAAGGGCGTAAGTGAAGAGTCTGCAAAGAGATATAACAGCATAAGCAAAGGCCAAAGGGATGAAAGAGCACAGTCCGTGTAGAAAACAACACATAGTTTGAAATTGTAGTTCTTAAATGCTAGGGCACAAAGCTCATGTCCCTGGCATTCACTCCTAAATCCAAAAGGAGACATCCTTATCCTCACTGTAGAAGATAAAGCTGCTGGTAGATCCCAGGCGAATCTTCCGCACCTCCCTCTCCTCATAGTAATCCACGTCTCGTGCTTCCCACATGTTATCAAGTCTCAGATGCCTGAACTGGAAAGCAGACAGAGTTTCACTGTTTGGCTTCAAATGAACATGAAATCAAAATGCATTTCCAATGCACAGATGCACTTTTACACTGCCTTTTCTCAGAATATATCTCAGTGTAAAACAAGTCATCACAATACTGACTCCCAGTAAGTGATAGGACGATTCCACAGGTGAACTGTTGACTGACTGCTGAAAGCATCTACACAGGCCAAAGACTACTGGCAATGCATCACGAGGAATCTGTAACACTTAGGGCCCATTTCTTCTTTCTCTTTCACTCTCTTAAGAGGGAAGCCCGAACAGCTGGCTCCCCAGAAGTGGAAGATGCCCTTGTGGCCCCTACCAACATTTAACAGACATCAGGCAATGAGCAGGCATTACTCAACAAAGAGTTCTCAAGTAATGAAGATTTCCATACCCATTCCAATTGAAGCTATTAATCAAACAACTCAAGACCTAATGGTTGCACACCAGCCTAACCAGTTAATTACTCTACCAACTTTCTGCAACTGCACCCAGTTGTTTACACATTTATTCCTTCTCTCAGTCAGTCACTCAAATACTTGGTGAGTATTAACTATGTACCAGGAATTGGTACCAGTTGCTTATGATGAAAACAAATATTCCTGCCCAATATGACTCCAGTACTATACAATTTAATCTCAAGAAGAACTACAGCTTTCTTTAAACTAACCTTCCCCTTCATATTGGCTTTGTTTAAAATCCTGAGTAATTCAAGTAAGACTCATACCCATGTGACTCTAAGTTGCTCCAAATCTAAAGAACTGGGAGGAGAGAACATAATACATCTTACTTAGTAGGTGCTCAAGAAATGTCCAGCTAAAGCAATAATGATCATTAAAAAAAAAAAAAAAAACCTGAAAAAAATTAGCTTGCAATGGCTTTCAAGCAAGAATGTCCAAAGTCATGTGGCTAATAAGTGCTACTTTAACCTAGATTATGTGCTTGTTTTTATTTTAACTGTCATCCTAAAAATAAATGACTGATCAGACATTACAAGGAACAAGGAATGGATATCATCATATAAATGGTAAAACCAATTGCTTAGTTATGTACTAATTTACTTCTTCCTGAGGAAAACTGTGCGAGGTTCTAAGAAGGATATAAAAGCAAACAAAACAATTCTGCCCTCATAAGCTTATAATTGACTAGAGGAGGGAAAGGGTACAAAAGTAACAGAAACAAAGACTAACACAATGAGAACTATAAATGTAGAGACCTATGGAAATAAGCTGTGGAAAATACACAATTCAAAATCATGTTTTAAAGCAACATACCATCAATTTTTTTTTTAAGATTTTATTTATTTACTTGACAGACAGAGATCACAAGTAGGCAGAGAGTGCGAGAGGAAGAAGCAGGCTTCCAGCTAAGCAGAGAGCCGGATGCGGGGCTCGATCCCAGGACCCTGGGATCATGACCTGAGCTGAAGGCAGAGGCTTAAACGCACTGAGCCACCCAGGCACTCCCATCAATTAACTTTAAATAAGGCCGTGTTAAAGTTAGTAATACAACTGTGACTCACAATGATCCATTTTATAAGCACCTACGATTCAAGACTCCAACATATTGATAAGAAGCTATTTCCATTTCCTTAAAACACAGTCAAATTCATCAACAATATGAAGTTTGTTACAGCATTACCTAACTCAATCTTCCACTTGATTCAATACCATCTCACTGCACCCAGTCATATGTGAAGCACACAGTGGGCAATTAAATGACTGCATTGCAGACCTGACTTAATTTTTTAAAAACCTCATCTGTTTAGATGCCGATCAAAAATCATTTTGTGGTGCTCACGTGAAAAACAAGGTGCAGGAACAAATGTCAACCACCACAGCAAAACATATTTTGCAATGCAGAAGTAAACTGACATGTATTAAATACAAAATAACTCTTGGATTTAATATGAGGTTGTCAAATCTCTCAAACTGCCGTCAAAATATTTTATTTCCTCTCGGCAGCTGATGTGAAACTGTGGCTACAAATATTTTTCTAGGCCAAATTTAAAGACAGAGCACCTAATTTACTTAAAATCTAACAGCACCTTGTCATCAAGTCCTAAGTAACATGTCTGAAAGAGCTGTAAGTAATTTTCTCATACTGTGGTACCTAAAACCTGAATGCCAGTGTTTTTTTAATCAAATACTCTAAGTTTACATGGGCTTAAGAATTCGACGAAGGGACAATACGAGGACGTTGCATGGAACTCCAGAGCAGCCAACTTTTTAAATCCAGCACCACTACAGCTGTTGCAACACTTCCATCCGTGCTAAGCCAGTAACAGACGGGTTACAGTCACTGCCTTAGCGTCACAGTACAAATCCACTTTGCTGAACTGGCAGAATACTAAAACTGAAGACTTCCCTGTCTCTTTCAAGTCTATGAAAAAATTTTGCTTTCTTCGGTATATTTTTATTTAATTTGAAGGTCAATTAAAATCTTGGATGAACATTAATAAACAAAGTAACAACAAAGAAATGAGTATTAGATTTTTTTTTAAAGATTGTATTTATTTATTTGACAGAGAGAGAGATGACAAGCAGGCAGAGAGGCAGGCAGAGAGAAAGGGGGAAGGAGGCCCCCTGCCGAGCAGAGAGCATGCCTCGGGGGCTAATCCCAGGACCCTGAGACCACGAACAGAGCTGAAGGCAGAGGCCCAACCCACCGAGCCACCCAGGTGCCCCATAAGTATTAGATTTTAAACTGCAATCCATGTAGATCTGTTTACATTTGCGTGTCCTGTCTCAGAATATGCTTCTAAAGAACATGCCTTTTATTACAAAGCAAACAGAATGAATGTGAAGTTTTAACTTTATTTTGTGATTTATACTAGAATCACCATAGCTGTGACACTTCAAAAGGTATTTTATCCAAGTACTAATTCATTGTACCGCAGTTCTCAAATCATTATAGATTTTTAAGAGACAAAGTCAAGGAAAGAAATGTTTTAAAAATGCATTCTATGCCCCATTTCATTCCATCTCAAATCAGACTTGGTATTTCTTACATTCTATAGTATCACGGTAGCATTTCGTGTCTGTGTGCTTTTCCTAAGCTTGGTTTGTTTTCATTGTTTTGCCCTCTGAATGTCCTAATTTACAATGCCTGTTTGCAAACATGCTGAAAGTGATCTACACAGTAGTGAACTTCATTTCTGAAAAACAACTTCAGAATACTTCCCTCCTGCACCAAAATTAATTAACAACCCCTGTAAACAACTCTCTCACTCTTCATCTGGTGTTCTACTTGGCTAAACCAAAAATTTCTTGGACAGGGTTATACTCCTTTGATATTGTGTTTGGTTATTCCACAGCATTGCAAGAAGCAAATTTCACATTGCCGCTACTCTAACACAACAGTGACGGCCCTGCAAAGGCAGTTCTCAAACATAAATCTGGGGTTATAAAATTGCACTAAAATACGAAGATTTTTTTCATTTAAAGCCTACCAAAGGATTCAGATGTTTCACCTTCTAAATCAAAATGGCCTATTTCCACAATTTTCTTTCCTCACCTGGCCAACAAAATTAAAGCTCCACATTTAGAATGGTTGACCCTTGTCAATTTGTATTTTCTGCCAATTTGAAAACATTTATAGTTCTCATTGTATTGTTGTTTGTTTCTGTTACTTATATACCCCCTTTCTCGTCTAGAAGAGTATAAACTTATGAGGGCAAAATTGCTTTATTTGCATGTTTTCTTTAAATATTAGTTATTCTTATACAAAATTTTAAAACTGTTCAGTGCAGTATTAGTAGGTAGAGAAACCCTTTGTTTTTTACTATACATACATTTTGAACAGAATCAAGTATTTTCTCTCCCACCCAGTTTCTTTATTTCCCCCATTAAAACAGAACCTAGTATCCAATGACTCACAACTCAATTTAAACTCAATTTTAAAAGTCCACTGCTCTTTCACCAAATGACTCTGGTTATATCAAAACACAACTATAAAACATCTCAAAACACAAAGCTTTCTACCCATTTAAAAAAGGAAGCCCAATAAATTCAACACTGGAAAAAGCATGGTGCTCAATGAGATGGTAAATTTTAATATATGTTCATTCACATGTGTCAAGCATCTCCACATCTCTCACCTGGTGATTTGATTGGTTTTATGTGTTATTAACACATTGTTTCTGGGCTAGAATGCCTCGCTGATACTTCTTAAAAATATTTATGTTACCGTGGATTCCCCTTAAAACAAGAGGACAGAGACTATAAAAATAAGCCCAAGAGAAGATGACCTTCAGGAAAGCCTATGAAATGAGACATCAGTGCCATTCCACTCCATTCAGAGGAGCTCTCAACTCAGTACCTCTGCTACTGTGCAGTTGGGTCTGGCAGCAGAGGAACTGAAACAAGAGGAAGAAGAGCCCTTCTCTGAATCTGTTAAATGAGCACCTGTTCTGCCCAGTCATGGGGATTTGTGGCAAGGATCACCAACTTCTTCCACTCTGCATGGAGACATGTGCTACAGTACAACTCTGTTCAAGAATCAGTGAGAACACAAGAGGCAGCAACAGAGGAAGGGAGAAAAGGATCCCTACGCACAACGGTTGCCTTTTAACTAGAATTTATTTCTTTGAAACATGATACAGAAATTCAAAGATATTCTAATGGGAATCAAGTCATTCTATATACAAGGCAAGAAAGAGCCAATTTTTGACATTTAAGGAATAACACTGCTCTGAAAAAGGGAAAAGGAAAGGAACATTCATTATCAACCAAACAGAGTTTTTCATGAGTATGTGGAATAAAAATACTTAATACAGAAAATAAGGTAGAAAAGTACATAATTTTTATATAAATGCCCCCCCAAAACTGAGATCACTGATCTAGAAATAACTTTGCTTTCCTCTAACTTTAATGGGTACAATTTGCTCACCTCCAGCAAGATCTGCCTCATCACAGGGTGAGACCATATAAAGGTATTCTGAGAACCTCCATCTCTTAAAGGCTTTAACTTAGTAATCAAGTTCCCCTTAGTGCAGAAGAAAGCCTCTAGCTGGCCTGAAGGTCTCGTCCTGCTTTAAGGGCCTCCTTCCTAGTTTTTGTACATTGGTTTCCCAGTTTTTAAACCCGGGCTTCTGATCTACACTGACAATACCCAGTTCCCATATCAGCAACAGAAAGAGATCTATTTATTATCCTATAGTCCCTGATTTGTTTGTGTACTTGTTTGTTTTCACAAGCACAATATAAATAAGCCCCACTGTTTGCTTGATAACACGATCCTCCTAAATGGGAAAATAGCTCAAGGAGGAATGACTACATAGTCTGTTGACTTCTGATACCTAAATAGGGACTCCTGATCTGTTTCTACCTCACTAGTACATATCTGTGTTATGTTATTATATTTTTAAGTTAAGGTAGATGCTGGCAGTGCAAACTAGACAGCTACCCTGGATCTCTGGTTACAGCTAGTTCTGGGTCTCTAGAACTTAAATAAAAAGACGTAAGCAACACATGTATTATATATTTGAGCATTTCATTCAGTGACAAGCAAACCAAATAGAATCATTAGGACAAAGAATATCCCAAACATCAGAATTTGAGAGCAAGGAAGGGAGCTGACACACATCTAGGCTAGCTCTCACAGGTCTGCTATGAGGAAGACAGAAATTAATAGTCAAGGTTAGAAACATAAACAGCCACTTGATCAAGGTCAGTATCAGTGGACTGAACCTGGTTTGCAGATCATACTTTTAGTACTGCTTTAGAACAAAACAGATAGTTCTTTGGGGTTTCCCAGCTTCTTTACCTAGCAACCAAAGATGCCCTGAGAATACAAGCAAAAGACACTACACATCTAAAGAATTCCCTGTATTTTTCAATCTAACAAACCTGCTGAGAAAATGAAATGAGCTATATAAAAAAATGAGTGATCCACATTGGCTCCTAGAGTTTTCCATTGTCTTCCCTGTGTTGCTTACATCTGTTTATTAAGTTCTAGAATTGTAACAAAAGATCAAGGCTGCTTGCTAGTTTTCACTGCCAGAATCTATCTTAACTTAAAAAAAATAAATAAATAAAAACATTTACTATATGCTATCCTTCTAACTTTAGATTATAAATCTTCAAGTCTTACTCAGTAGCTCTGTACACATCTATAATTCTCTCTAAAAGCCCAGCATATCATTCACTGATGCCAAAATTAACTCTTTACTCTTTTAAGTGGAGGGATATAGACACAGGTGAATGGTATTAAGGGGGCAGGGGATGAAAAGAAATCCATGTGTGGCACTTATCTAGGATATAGCAAGTTCCTGGAATCAATCCAAATGCTTAAATATTTAGTGCAGTTGAAAGTGGTTGAAAGCTTACTAGGTAACATGTATAGAAATCTCTAAAAACTAACAGAAATTAACTGTCATTCTGACATAACTTGAGTCTTTTTAAGAGTAAGGTCATAAAGACTCCATCCATTTGAGTACTTTCTTGCAAGAGTTATTGAAGGATTAAATGTCTGATTTCATATCATTAAAGACTAAATGCCCTTTGAATTGAATATTTAAGATTTTTATTATGTACTGGGTACAAATCTTTTATTATCATAGCACTTAAGTTACGATAGAAGTCAATAAGGAAATGTTTTTAAATACACAAAATGTCCCTTTATACAACTTTGGCTGAATACAATATTTAATATGAGGTCAAGTTGTTTGTTCTCTAATAGCAGCTTTACTGTGTCCACTATAAAGTGATTATGACAAATCGGGAGGGGTTCGGGACAAGGAGTTAAGGAAAAGTTACCTCTGATTCACATCTGGTAGGCTGTAATAGTAATGTTCTCAACATAAACAAATTTGACAATGAATCAGATTTAGTACTTTTATCCATGTACAATACTGGGACAAAAGTACTGCTGGCTAGGACTTGCTCATAATTCTTTATTTTAAATATGTGCAGGCCTTCCTTCTTAATAATTTAAGAAAATTAGGAACAGCAGGTTCAATCCAAAAGAAGGATTATTGTTCTAACCCAACTACCAGAAGTGAGCCTGAGAAGTCCCAGTGAACAATAAACATCAATCATAGTGATTCTCAATGAGAGCAATAAGTCAAACTTTGATTTTTCACATTTATATTACTACAGAAAATATTATGTGTATTTACTTAATGATTTATGATGAATTAGACCTATTTCCATTCTGAGTACATCTCCCATGGTAACATAGCATGCTTCCACACTGTATTCAAGTTTCTTTCAATATACAACTCTCCAGGCTACCAGTAAGCTTTACTTCTCCAAGACACTTCCCCTATCTGATGCTTCCTTCTCTTCTCACCTCCAAGTGGAAGAAGTCAAAAGATGTGCCAGTTGGAGTAGAAACACCACCACTACAGCTGCTGAAATGCCTTATAAGGAGACTACATCTGGACTTAAACTTGACCCTTTCTCTAAAACGCTTACCTCCCTGATACAGTGGTCCACCCATGTTTTCTGAGCTCCCCAACTAACAAAGAAATTATGATCAGTAATATGATCAATGAAGGTGACACACTGATGGAAAATAGCAATCTCACCAAGCCAAAAGTAAGAACGTTCTAAATCAAGTAAATTTTATATTAGAGGGGACTGAAAGTCCAAAAGGTCTTTAAAAGAGTTAACTAATAGCCATTTGGAAATGAAGTCCAGAATCAAAGAGGATGCCAAATATGACTTCACACCCACTGCAGTTACTGCCAAGCAAAAAGAACGGCCTCACAGACCACAAAAAAACGGAGCACCCAGCCACCTCTGAAATACTGTTCTCTGAGAGAAAAACATAAGTACATAATAAAACAATTTTCATAGGAAGTCAAAATGGAGTCAGTCTTCCTACACAACATCCCTGCTTTGAGCATTCCAAAGAGCTGAAAAGAGATCTGCTGGCTTTCTCATTCTTGAAGGTTGTTCGTACCGCTGCCACATTTGGGGAAGAAAAGCAGACAACCAACCAGGTCCTTGGAAGTCTTACCACACTCCAAAATAAAGGCTCTCTGAAGTAATGAGAGTTAGGAAACTGTTTTCATTTTATACCTTGTACTGGCATCTTTTTTTCTAGAGGCCCTAGTAAAGAACTACATATGAGCTCGGTTTTATCACACAGCTAGAATTCCGACAACATGTGCTTAGGTGAATGAACTACTTTGTTTATTCCATCTTGCAGTCCCAAGATCTTTCACATCATCTCAAAGAAGATTTAAGTGAATAGCTCTGCCAATAATATAGAAAATAGCCATCAAAATAATCCATGAGAAAGAGTAAATGGCAAAAGTTAAGAAAATCAAACTTAAAATTCTTCTGAGAACAGCATAAAAGAAGATTTTTCCCTCCTGAACTCTAGACTTTTAGTTCAAATTGCCATTCACCTGTAGGCTAGGGGTTACAGACAGGATAAGGTAACCACCTTTCCCATTACAGGCCCTGAACCTCCAATTATTTTTTAAAACAAACAATGGTATGTTGTACTTCAGCAAAAACATATCCTAACCAAATCCCAACACAATCTCATAGTTGCCCAATAAAAACATGATGATTTTATTATATGCACTACATTAAAAAAGACAATATAAAGGAAGGTGTTCTCAGGCTCCTAAGCTGCCCAAATGAATAACCTGTAGTTCTAAAAGGCCAATTTAGGAACACTCTCATATGAACTAATATAAAGCATATGGGAACCGGAACAAGTTTAAGGTCTTCTTTTCAATACATTAAATACGGTAATTATTTTCAAAGTTAGATAAAAGTAGTAGAAACATTTTAATGTCTCTACATCCTTCCCTATCTCTCCCTAAGTCTTCATATGCCCACCAACACCCACCCTCACAAATCAAACCCACCATGTAATCTAATGAGTTATTGCCAACTACCTTATAAAGATGTAGTTCTTTTTTTAAGATTTTATTTATTTATCTGTTTGAGAGAGAGTACATGCATGCACATGAAAGAAAGCACCAGAGAGGGAAAGGGGCAGAGGGAGAGGGAGAAACAAATTCCTCACTGAACAGGGAGCCTGAAGCAGGCCAATCCCAAGATCCTGGGATCACGACCTGAGCCAAAGGCAGATGCTTAACTGACTGAGCCATCCAGGCGCCCTGAGACGTATTTCTTGAAGACACAGCACATATCCCAAACAAAATTCAGTTTGATATACAAATTCTTAAAATTTAAGCAAAACAATGCTAAGAAAAACCAAACTATATACATACAACACAGAAAACATTAACAAAAAGGAAAAGATATAAAGTGGAAGTTCCGGATTCAAAGAAAAGAACCATTAAGAAACCTGAGAGTTGGTAGATAAACATTCCACTCACACACACAATTTAGCTCAAACTCTTACAGCTGGTTATCTCTCTTTTTACACCAAACAGAGCAAGCGATATCTCCAGATGTATCGGAACTTTCATAGACAAATTTGACACTGCACTGAAATAGAAGGAGACTAAGAAAAACATCCCCCACACGAAAGTATCTCCTTCTTTGACACAGTATGGATACTAAAAAAAACTCCCTTCTTTCTGATAATTTTGTAAGGACACCTGATAAAATAGGACACTTGCGAGGTAGACAACAATTTACAATAAAAGTCTCACTGCCACATCCTAGTAAGAGCTACTGAATTAAAGGAATACACAGAAAATCTAAAGGTCATGAGCTACATAACTTGTGAAGAAAACAAGTGCAGGGTGATGGAACAAAACCAAATTCTGCCCAGTTGAGTAGGTGTTAAATGTGGAGTCTTTGAAGCCCTGGGACATAGTCAAGGTCTCTATGAAGTACAAATTCACTATAAGAACTTAAATAATTTTGCATTTTTATTTCATTGACAACCTAAAAACCTTATTAGTTTATAGCCTGGATCACGTGGAGGACCATCCTACAACCATACCTAAAATCTGAGGTCAGTGGAGTACTGACTACCACACTGCACCAAGCAGAACTATGGAAAAATTCAGAGCAAAGGCTAGAAAACTTCAAATCAAATAGGAAACTGACTCATCACCCACTGCAGCACCAGCACAACTGATGGAAAAAAGTATCATCAATCTCATAAAATGAATGCTGTTTGAAGGTTACTGATTTTTAGCTTTTTTATTTTGTTTTAATACTGGAGTTAAATTAGATAATTAGAGAGCATCTAGAAGATGAACAAGTATTACTGTTACCAATTTTTCATTACATATATTAACAATACGAATACCAACCTCCAGTAAGGCAAAACTCAACATGGTTGAGGGAAGAACGAAAGATGACCACACGGATTATACTACAACAGCACTACTAGAACTGGTATGTTTGTTACTGTGGGGAAAAAGAAAACACCATATAGCAAGCACTATTTCCTCTTCTCCCTTTGGCTGCCATAGAGACATCTTAGAAACACAATTATGATCTAACTAGAACAAGTATGTGGGTCATTCTGGTCAGTCCCAGTGGTAGGCAGAAAAATGCCCCCCCCCACCACCACCTTGAAAACGTCCATGGGCTAATCCCTCCTATAAATCTATTATGCTACACGGCAAAGGGAAATTAAGGTTGCTAATCAGCTAACCTTAAATTAGGGAGGCTTATCCAGGTGCGTCCAATGTAATCCTTACACAACACATCCTTACACACGGATGGAGGCGGCAGAAGAAGAGGTCAGGGTGATGTGATGTGATGTGATGTACGAACTCAATGCATGTTTGTTGTTTATTGTATGTATGTTACTGCTTTTGAAGACACAGAAAGAGGTCAAGGAGCCTAGGAATGTGGACAGCCTCTAGAGGGCCAGAAAGGACAAGGAAACAGACTTACCCCTAAAGCCTCCAGAAAAGAACGCAGCCCTGCTGACACCTTGCTTTTCACCCAGTGAGACCCCTTTTCAGACTTCAGAACTACAGAACTGTAAGATAATAAATCTGTGTTACTTCCAACCACTAATTTTGTAGTAATTTATTATAGCAGCCAGAGAAAACTAGTACAATTCCTCTATTATTCCTTTTTCCCATGCTATGTATCTTTTCTCCTGTCACTTAACAAAATCCAGCCGTTTCACTTTTATTTCACTATTTAATAAGTATTTCAAACTATATCAAATCTTTATAGAAAGAAGGAATATAAATTTTTAAAGTAAATGATATAATCCTGTCAAACATCCCAAATACCCATGGCAAATGAACCTGAAAGAGATGTTGAGAATACAAAAAGTGTATGATAGATTCACCCCGACTCCCTCTATGAACCAGGGTTCTGCCAGAGGGTGGCTACTTTCTCTTTGGGAGTCATTTGATAACATTGCGGGAGGGGGGGTATGGTTTAGCAACAGTGAGGACTGGATGTGGCCACTGTGGATAACGGGAAGCAGGCAGGGTTGGGCCCTGGGGTGGCACAGGGCAGCCCAGGCTCAGGCGAGCAGAAATCAGATGGTCAGATGAATTCCAGTGTGAAGTTTGGTGGCAAAATGAGGTAGAGAGAAAAGAATGCCACAATGGCACCAAAGGTACTGACAAGAACAAAAGAAAAAAAAAAAAGGTTGAAGAAAGAGATCACAAATTAGATAGTAAATAGGAAGGAAACAATAGCAGAAGAGGCAGATAGATGGTAAGAAAATGAACCGCCTGGGGGCACCTGGGTGGCTCAGTGGGTTAAAGCCTCTGCCTTCGGCTCAGGTCATGACCCCAGGGTCCTGGATCGATCCCCGCATCAGGCTCTCTGCTCAGCAGGGAGCCTGCTTCCTCCTCTCTCTCTCTCTCTGCCTGTCTCTCTGCCTACTTGTGATCTCTGTCCGTCAAGTGGATAAATAAAGTCTTAAAAAGAAAAGAAAAGAAAACAAAAGAAAAGAAAAGAAAATGAACCGCCTGACGGGGTTACTGCAAATTAAAGAAGAGCCAGAAAACAAGGAGAGGGGTGATAACAGATTATAAGGGCTGGAAACTTCAGAAATTAGGGTCAGAGAGTATGACCCTTTCCATGAAGGCAACTGACAGATGGTTCTAGAAGTTAACAGAGTCAAAGAGTTTGCTCAAATCTGGGCGTGTAACAGAATCACAAGACTATGAAAAGAAGCTTGACTGAAGCTGACACCAGGAAGATAAGAAAACCCCTCAGGAGGTATTTTCAGGAAATATTTTGTAGAAACTGCCTGGGGGATATTCTTGGTCACAGAAGTCTTGGGTAATTGGCCCTAAGAGCTTTGGTAAGTATGGAAGTTACTATAAATAAAGAGTGGCTTGTACGAATGTCTGTTTCCAAAGCCCATAAATAATATTCAAAACTGTAAAAACTATAAAAATACAGTGAATATTTTTAGCTGGATAATTATATACACTTATAATTAACAGGTGGGCCTTATGTTACCTTATGTTACAAAGGTACTTAAAAGGTAACAAAGGAGTTTTTAAAAATTGGATGATTTTGGAATGCAACATGAACTGTGGAAAGGAGAACAGGCATTTCTCCCACAGAGCTAGGACAAGAAGAAGAATATGAAAGAAAGAGGAAATAGAGGTGAATGCAATCAGGCTGATGTTTTGGTTTGGAGAATTCTTGGCAGGGAGAGATGGGAGAGTTGTGTGACTGGGTTGGTAAAATTATGCCTGAGATATCCCACTGAAGCCAGACCCCATAGGCTCCAGAAGGTCATCCCAGTTCCCAACACAACCCCTCCCTCCACTGTCTCACCCCCTCCATCCACTCTCAGGAAACAATCTACCTTCCTGAGAAGTTCAACACAGACCAAGGCTGAAATCAAATGCTCTGTGTTTGCTTTATTTTTTACATCTTTCCTGGGTCAGAGGAGAGAATTAATTGCATCAGGATGCTTGAAGAATTACAAGAGAGGTAATTTTACTTAATGACTTTACAATTTATTCTCCTTCAATTAAGACCAAAATAATCTAAAATTAAGATATGACTAGATGGATGCTGACTGTAATTTACTAAAACATAAGAACATACATTCCCACTGTAGATTAGGCAAAAGAGACTGATGGTCATCACAACCCATCAAGAAAGCATAAATAGATAATCTGAAAATGCCATGAGAGTATTTACCTTATTGGTTTTAGACAAGTTACAACAAAGGGGAGTTCCATAGTAGACAACCACATAGTCTGCAGAAAATTATTCACAGTTCCAAAGACATTACAAAGGAAAGTTACTAGCTCAGTACTATGTAAACCGAAGCTAAGATAAATGCTACAGTATCTTAAATCAACAGACAAAGCCAACTACACGCAGCAACCTAAAATCTAAATAAATAGCTCAATGAAGTGAGTAAATTAACTTGAGTGAAAATAAAGGGTCAATAGCAATTTATCTCTGGTCTATTCAGTGGCCTTATTCTTAAGACAACTATAAATTTGAACTTCATTATGCCTGCAATCTGATTAAAGCAGATAAAGAATGCAATTTGATCTCGGCAAGTTTGACATCCAGATGCATGAGGTGTCACAGCCCTGGTAAATTCTCTACGTAAGAATCACCCAGTCCAATCAACAACCTCAGGTTAAGTTTCATTAAACTGATGTATGAAAAACAAGTATGGATTAGCTAATAGAAATCACATCCAATTAAGTTCACTGCAAACTAACCTTCCTGTGGTTTGAACAAACATCTTTAAAGAAGAAAACTATAGCAGCATTAACAAAATCAGGGTAGACAGAGGCCAGGTAGGAGGGAAGGCACAAACTTTCAACATGATGCATGAACTTGAAAGAGTTCCTTTACCTTTTGCTTCATTCAAGATTTCAAAGAAAAGTCTGTAGTGAAAAGAGCTAATACTTATTTATTGAGCACCTGTCATATACAAGATGCTCAGCTCACTGAAGTCTCACAACAACCTTTGAGCTAGTAGCATCACTAGCCCTACTCTCCCAAAAGGAAATTAAAGGGAAGAGAAGTAACACTCCCCAAGTCACAAAATCTACAAAAAGCTGAGGGAAAATGTGAACTCACGAAGTTTTACTCCAGAATCAGTGTTGTTACCCATTCTATTATACTGTCTCAGAAAAGATAAGCATCTCCATGTAAACATCAAAAACCCATCTAACAGAGCAAAGAGAAAAAAATGACTATTCATAAAATATGTGCAAGCTCAATTCACTCGGGGACAGGCAAACATCTTCTGTAAAAGGCCAGATAATTATTTTAGGCTGTGTGGCCCACATGGTCCCTGTCACAGCTACTCAACTCTGCTACTGAAACCAAAAAGCAACAATAAGCATATGAGCACATATGTTTCAATAAAGATCTTAAAAGTAAAAATTTACAAACACAGATAACAGGCCAGATATGACTTGGGGAGCTTGAGGTTACCAAGTCCAGGCTAGCTCATAAGCAGGAGATTTAAAAATTTGAAAAAACTTTAAAATTCATGACTCCTATATAAACCAATTACAGAAAAAAAAAATCTGCACGCAAGCTCTAAGAAGTAACATCAAAGACCTTCTCAAGGGAAAGTGGTTTCATTTGCAGGAAAACAATTATTCTTAATTATAGTTAAATGCATTGTTCTAGTGTCAGGGGTAAGCTTTTCCCTTTGCTGCCTCTCAGGGGCACCTCCAGGGTTTTCTGAATCCGCAGGGCAGGCAGCAAGCAGCTCCGGCTGAGAAGAGGCCTCACAATGCCGCGTCCGCGACAGGGCTGCTGCCAGTCCCCCTTCATTCCTGGTCCATGGTGACTCCCCATCAACACCATCTGTTCTGCTAGGGTGGGGTTGTGACCCTCAGCCAACCAAATCTTCCTGGAACACTGAAGGAAGCCTAAGAGCACACCTGAGTTCGCATATACAAATTAAACAGATGTAAACGTGTTGATCTAAATTTCAACTTTTTCTAACACTGACTTTGTAGCTTTTAACTGTATCCTCCTCCTGGCTGCCCACCCAGTTAGGAACAGAGGACAGATCTTGTTCTCCACCCACAGGTTCACCTGGCCTAACTCAAGATATGAACAAGAACAAGAAAAATGGAATCTTCTTGACCCCTCTATTGCTCACATTATTCTGCACCTACAGCTAAATGTATACTATATCTTAAATTACTCCCCTTCCTCTCACACTCCTAATGCTACCATTCTAATGTGACCTTTCCCACCCATTATCTATTTGGTTTCCAAATCTTTTTAATCACAAAAATTATATACAAATATAAATGGAAATATATAAAATCAAACACACAAGAAAAATATGAAGAGCTACAGATGTAAATACAAATTCGAGTGTATCTGCCTATATCCCAATGACTCATCAAGCACATTCTCCATGGAAACCTGATTATGGCCATAGTTTCCAACTTGGCACCACCAAAATAATCCTTATAAAATGAACATGACATTCAAACACATCAATGTATAGAACAGTGAGAACACCAAGGGTATGCTTCTTTCGGCTTGGACAAGCCACCAGGGAAAGCATAAGGCTGGGCCGTTAAAGTCCTACTGAGTGCTGGGAACAGTAAGTATGATACGATGCATTCCAGCAGAAACAGTAGCAGCAGATCTGAGCAGAAAATGGGCCACTCTATAGAGTCCATTACTTCACTGCAACATAAATCAAAATTCAAACTAATTCTGTTAAAAACGAATTCTTTAATGAATTAGAATTGTCAACACTGAATGCAAAAGACAAATTGGGGAATTAATGTCTTGGACTGACTCTTTTAAAGGGAAAAGTCAGTGAATGTTAAATGTAATCTGTGTTACTCTATACACCCACACACATGTGCACACACACACAATCACTCTGTATTCAGTATTTCACATTCCTAAGTATTCAGTAGTTTACATTCCTAAGGCATCATAGGAAAGGCAAATTAGGAAAATTAGGAAAAGCCTAAGAAATTTTAATTCATTAAACCTTTTAATACTTCCTATGAAGCAAATGCCATGTGGCTCAGAATAATAAATTAAAAATTAAGCTCACACATTTTATGACTCATTAATTTTAAAAACCTTCACTAAAAATTTCCAAATTAATTCCAGGAGAATGTGTTTGCTTTATTTGCCATGTACTCAATACTTCCAACTTTTCACGATGTTTTTCAATGTCCAAATGAGAACACACCATAAGAAGTATACATCTAAAATGCTTACTCTAGGGCACCTACATGGGCTCAGTCAGTCAAGTGTCTGACTCTTGATTTTGGCTCAGGTCATGATCTCAGAGTGGTAAGATCAAGCCTCTCATCAGGCTCCAGGCTCAGCGGGGGCTCTGCTTGAGATTTTCTCTCTCCCTCTGCCCCTGCCCTGCCCCCAAACATTCTCTCTCTAAAAATAATAAATAAATAAATATTTTTTTAAAATGCTGACTCTAGCTTCCTATATTCTTCTGAAATAGGTATTTACATGTCTCAGTGCATACAAAATCCACTGCACTGATGATACGAGAAAACCTTGGAGATACTGTGGGTTTGGTTCCAGACAACCGTAATAATGCAAATATTTGTGCAAGTCAAATGAATTTCTGGTTTCCCACATACACACCTTAATTTAAAAATACTTCATTGCTAAAAAAAAAAAAAAAAAAAAAAATGCTAACCATCACCTGAGCTTTCAGCAAGGTGTAATCTTTTTGGTGATGGGAGGGTCTTGCCTCAGTACTGACAGCAGCGGACTGATCAGGGTGGTGACTGCTGTAGGCTGGGATGGCCACAGGAATTTCTAAAATAAGACAACATTGAAGTCTGCCACATCGACTGACTTCCTTTCACAGTTTCTTTGTACCATGTGATGCTATTTGAAAAAAATTCTGTGGGTTATTTTCAAAATTGAAGCCAATCCTCTCAAACCCTGCCTTATCAACTAATTTTTTGTCATATTCTAAACTCTTCATTGTAATTTCAACTATCTTCACAGCATCTTCACCAAGAATAGGTTCCATCTCATGAAATCATTGTCTCTGCTCACCCATTAGAAGCAATTCCTCATGCACTGAAGCTTTGTCACGAGATTTTAACAATTTAGTCACATCTTCAGGCTCCACTTCTAATTCTCATTGTCTTGCCATTTCCACATCTGCAGTTACTTACTCCACTGAAATCTTGAACACCTAAAAGTCATCCATGACTTGAAATCAACTTCTAAACTCCAGTTAATGTTGATACTTTTATCTCTTCCATGAATCCTGAATGTTCTTAAAAGTATCTGAATGGTGAATCTCCTTTCCATAAAGCATTCAACTGACATTGCCCAGATCCATCAGAGGAACCACTATCTGTGGCATCCACAGCCTTACAAAATTTGTTTCTTAAATAGTAAGACTTGAAATCAAAATTACTCCTTGATCCATGGGCTACAGAATGGATGTTGTATTGGCAAGAATGAAAACGTTAGCTTCATTGTATATCTTCACCAGAGCTCTTATGTGACCAAATGCACTATCAATGAGCAGTAATGTTTTGAAAGGTATCTTTATCTGGGCAGTAGGTCTCAAAGGTAGGCTTAAAATATTCAGTAAACCATGTTGTAAACAGATGTGCTGCCATCTAGGTTTGCTGTTCCATATATAGAGCACAGACAGATTTAGCATAATTCCTAGGGATGTAGGATTTTCAGAACGGTAAATGAACACTGGCTTCTACTTAAAATCACCAGCTGCCTTAGACCCTAACAAGAGCATCAGCTGGTCCTTTCAAGCTGTGAATCCAGGCATTGACCTCCATGCTCCAGCTAAGTCTGAGATGGCATCTTCTTCCAACAGAAGATTGTTTTGTCTACACTGAAAATCTGCTTTAGTGTCACACTCTGAAAATTAAATAACAGAAAACCTCACTAAAAATGGAGTCAGGGGGCACCTGGGTGGCTCAGTGAGTTAAGCCTCTGCCTTCGGCTCAGGTCATGATCCCAGGGTCCTGGGATCAAGCCCCGCATCGGGCTCTCTGCTCAGCGGGGAGCCTGCTTCCCCCTCTCTCTCTCTGTCTGCCTCTCTGCCTACTGGTGATCTGTCTCTGTGTGTCAAATAAATAAAATCTTTAGGAAAAAAAAAAAAATGGAGTCAGGAGGTTAGGCAGGGCAGCTCTTACACCCTACCACTTATTGTCAGCTGCAGATCCAACAGGAGAGAGGGACCTTGCACACAGACACTACTTTATCCCAGCTGGAGGAAGAAAGGCTTTCCTGTTCCCCCAGCAGCAGCCAAGTCAATGAGAAATCACCATACTTCCAGCTCCCAGTTTATTCCAATGGACTTCTGTTTATAACAGCTTTCCCGAGTTACCCCTTTCTCCTATAAAAGAGTGTTCCTCTCCTCTATTCTGATGACTTGCCTATGGTTTAGTTTGCTTGTCCCAGATTGCAGTTCTCTGCTATTCCCAAATAAACACAGGTTTGCTGGTAAAAATGACGGGCCATTTTAAGGTTAACACCACCTCCATTAATTCTCTTAGCTGCATCTTAGGGATAACTCGCTGCTCCACCTGCACTTTTATGTTATAGAGACCACTTCTTCCCTTAACCCTCACCAACCAGCATCTACCAGCTTCAAACTTTCCTTCTGCAGCTTCCTCACCTCTGTCAGTCATCAGAGAACTGAAGAGAATTAGGGCCCTATTCTTAAATTAGGCTTTGGCTTAAGGAAATGTTACAGCTGATTTTATCTTCTAACCAAACCGCTAAAATTTTCCCCATATCAGCAATAAGGCTATTTGGCTTTCTTATCATTCATGTGTTTGCTCAAGTAGTACTTTTAATTTCCTTCAAGAACTTTTCCTTCCATTTACAACCTGGCTAACTGTGCAAGAAGCCTAGCCTTTGGCCCATCTTGGCTTTCGACATGTCCTCCTCACTAAGCTTATCATTTCTAGCTTCTGATTTAAAGTGAGAGATGTGTAATTCTTTTTACTGGAACACTCAGAGGCCACTGTAGGGTCAACTGGCCTAATTTCAATATTGCTGTGTCTCAGGAATAGGGAGGCCCAAGGAGGAAGAGAGGGAAAGAGTGGATCAATAGAGCAGTCAGAATACACAAAACTTTTATGGACTAAGTTCACCATCTTATGTGGATGTAGTTCCTGGCACCCCAAAATAATTACAATAGTAACAACAAAAATCACTGATCATAGATCACAATAACAAATACAATAATAATGACAAAGTTTAAGATATTTCAGAACTACCAAAATATGACACAAATACACAAAGTTGAAAAAATGCTATGGGAAAAATGGCTGTCAACAGGCTTACTGGACACAAGGTTGCCACAAACTTTCAATCCTTAAAAAAAAAAAAAAAACCAGTGTCTGTGAAGTGCAACAAAATAAGCTATTCCTCTATATAAAAAGTGTGACCAATGAAAATCTGACACACAGATGGGGAATGACTGGCCATTTGGGAGTTCCTTTAACACACTTACCAAAATATGTTTTCATTGTTTCATAAATCCTTATAAGCTCAATATACACATGATACAGGTTACTGCTTCTTTTTGTAATGTTTATCCACATTGGAGTGGATGACTACATTTTGTAGACTTGTATGTTTATGAACCTACATTTTAAGATGCCTCTGTTATTACTTTTAATATAAACATAAGCATATAGCAAATTAAAAATCAGTGGTTCCAGGGGTAGCTGTGTGGCTCAGTCGGTTAAACATCCAACTCTTGGTTTCAGCTCACGTCATGATCTTGGGGTCTCGGGATCAACCCCAAATTAGACTATGCACTACTTGGGATTTCCTCTCTCCCTCTGCCCCTCCCCATCTTGTGTGCGCACTCTCTTTCTCTCTCTCAAATAATAAAATCTTAAAAAAAAAAATCAATAGTTCTATTTAAATGGCCTTTATCCAACCAAGGAGAAGCATTTTAGTAATTATGTAGGGTTTGTGCCTTATGATTAAGCTATAAATTTTTAATAAACACTCAAGTCCTGCTGTTAGCCCATAGGTAGAAAACAACTGAATGTATTTGGTTTGGTTTGTACTTATCATTATAAAATTCTCCCTTCTGGAATGAAGACTAACAGTCGCCGGTAATAGATATAAAACACATTTCTACTTTATGACAAAGAGCTGTACATTTTCCAGCAATCTAGACTGGCCACCAGAATTCAGTCCAGCAAACATCTATTTAGCACCTTTTATACGCCAAAGGAGAAAAATGGAACTTCTGAGACATCAACTGTGTGATAATGACTCAAAATCTAGCATCAAAAAACTCATACTGAATTGCCTGGGCAATATAAAAACTAACATGTTCCTGATGAAAATGGCAAAAATGTTAAGCTACATTTATTGTCTGGTGCTGGGAAAACATTTGTTTTGTAATTTTCTACCAATTCCACTTTAGAAGTATATAGAATATGTCTGTGACAAATACAAAACCATTTCAAATGAACACAAGCTTTCTCCATTCTGATTATTCCACAATGAATGACTATCACATGGTGTGTGGCAATCCAATCAGGCTGTTGGACAGGAACAACAAAAGTGTTCCAAATGAGTCATGATATTCATCAGCTACCTACTCAAAACAAGCACTCATAAGTACACCAAGAGGGGTCCAGGAATATACAATATATACTACAGGCTATCAGATAAAAAACTACTGGATGTTCATGCTTTCAGGTGGTGACCTCTGCAAATCACATCAAGGGTCTACACAAATTACTTGGTGGGCCACCTCTACCCAATTCATCCCATAGGAGAGAAAGTGAAGAGAACAGCAGAAATAGGTGGCAGATACCCAAAACGCTGACCTGCTGAAGGCAATACTGGAAAAATTCTGCTTTTTTTCTCTATCTTGTGTTGAGTATACATATCAAGAGCAAGACATTTAATCTCAGATTCAACTTGAACACCCTGCACAACATATTTCTAACACCTCTGCATAAAAACTAGTCACTGCAAGAGAGAAGAAAAATAGATGCAAGGGGTTGGGGGGTAGGAGAAGCAGGAAAAGGTAGATAAAAAGGTACAAGTTTTAAGAGGAATAATAGCCAAGGATCTAATTATAACACTGTAACTAGCTGACTGTAGTTGATGTATCGTACAGCTGAAACTGAAGACCACAGAACTTAAAATGTTCTCACACACATCAAAGAGAGATGTGAGGTGATAAAAGTGAATTTCTCAATGGGAGAAATCCTTCTACAGTATATACGTAGATCAAATCATCATACTGTGTACCTTAGATATCTTACAATTTCATTTGTCAATTATACCACAATAAAGCTGAAAAATGGGGCACCTGGGTGGCTCAGTGGGTTAAAGCCTCTGCCTTTGGCTCAGGTCATGATCTCAGAGTCCTGGGATCGAGCCCCACATCGGGCTCTCTGCTCCGTGGACAGCCTGCTTCCTCCTCTCTCTCTGCCTGCCTCTCTGCCTACATGTGATCTCTGTCAAATAAATAAATAAAATCTTAAAAAAAAAAAAAAGCTGAAAAAACCACTAGTCATTCTAGCTGAGTTACTTTGACTATCCTCAAAACAAAGTCATTAATGTCAGGCCCTCGTTCTGACCACTGGCCCCATTCTTCTATATAATTCTATATAGAATTATATAAAAGCTATATAATTCTATTTTGGGGATGTCTTCCCCACCTCTACTCATCCCATAATGAGAGAGCTCTTAAACTCGAAGTCTACAACACTCATTAGAAACTTGACCATATAATTAAGGCTTCATGGTATAAAAAAAACTCTATTTAGCTTTCAAGTAAAATATTTCTGATGCACATCCTGGCTTGAAAATGTGTGCTTTTACAGATTTCTTAATCTCTGCAAGCCTGGTGTTGTTTTCGGAATGTAGAGATCTCCCAAACTACTTTCTGAAGTCTCATGACAGAAAGGACCTTTTGTTTTGCTTTCTATTCCTAGCATTATGTTTTGCTCAAATGGATACTGGAAAAAGAACTTAATACATTCACTGCCTATTATAAATGTTTCAACATTTATAAATAAGGCCCAAGTATTGTAACAAAATATTTAAGGGTACTGGAGAAGGGTAGGTTATAGGATATTTAAAAATGCACAAGAAATTATAATATAAGGGATTTTTGCATTAGTTTAAGATATTTCATCAAAGGAGACTCTCCACAAGTTTAGAATCAAAGACATGAAGAAGTAAGGAGTCCATCTAACTCAATTCCTCCCATAACAAAACCTATTCATCTGCAGTTGATATATGATAAAAGTCAGGGAGATGGCGGGAGTGTCCATGAACTTTGTACCAAGTAATCCTATGTATTTTACTATATACATTTGAAACACTACTCGGAATAGGGGTCTACAGGCATTATCAGACAGACCCCTAAAAGGGTCCATGGCAGGAAAGGAAGAGGGTAACTGTGACAGAGAAAGTGAGGAAACCTATGTAACAGGGAAACGGGTTTACAGCACAATTGTGTCAGTTCATTATCCTATAACCTCTCAGTAGAAGACTTTTAATTCAGGTCTCCCATTTTCTACTATCACATTTGTCAAGTGAATCTTCAAGTTTAAATCAACCCTGTAACTGACGTTCAGTCCAAAGTACATCTGCTTAGTCAGTATAACACAACAGTCACTGCTGAACATATTAAAACAAAAGATTTCTTTGAGGTTAGCTTTTCTCAGTGTTTCCCAAAGAAGAAAACAATGACAGTCAATTTCTCAAGTAGGATCTTTTATATCAGAATCTTAATATGGCTTCTCATTTCTATCAACTAGAACATTCAAAGTAACAGCTGTATTTCAGACAGAATCTGCAATTCTATTTTAGCTTTGACTATAATAATCATGATTGTTTCTTCTTCAAAAAAAGAAATTACAAGCTCAAGATAAAAAATTACTTTTACAGAGTACTTACAGAATTGCCCATATTTCTAACCAATAAGTTCAATGGAGAATTTCAGTAAAATACAGTTCTCAAATACTTGTTTAACCTAATTTTTTTACCAACAAAACAAAAATCTTTGTTAACAAAAAGTGCAAGTGACTATTTTAATAATCCATTTGCAGGTAAGAATAACTCTAATCAAAATAGCACCTGCTTGAAATTCTTCACTCTTTAAATGATCATTAAACAGTTTTGATGTGGTTTCTTTCATGATAACTCAATTTTATTAACAAAATTCAACACATTCAATGTGATTCAGCCACAGTTTACTTTACGATGCCTTACACACTCTCTATATATTGGCATTTGCAGAAAAAAAAATTATAGCAGTGACATATAGCTTGGAGACAGACAGAAAGCCAAGCACTTAAAGGAAGCATTTAATAAGATTATATGGTTTCTCTCTTTCAAGCATAACAAAAGACAATCAATCGTTTGACCTTTAAGCATCAAGAGAACCTTCAATTTGGACTTGATAAAACATGCAAACTGTCAGTAAGCTAACAAACTTGAATAGTGAAATAAGTATGTTCCTTGAACAATGATTCTCATGAGTAATAGTGTATACGCCAACTTGGAAGAATTAAAGTACCCTAGGGGCACTTCGGTGGCTCAAGAGTTGGATAAAACTCTTAGCTCAGCTCAGGTCATGATCTCAGGGTCATGAAATTGAGCCCCGTGGAAGGCTTCATACTGAATGTGGAGCCTCAATGGGATTCTCTCTCCTTCTCCCTCTGTCCTCCCCCATGCCTGGGTCAAGCTTGACCTCCCTCTCTCTGTCTAAAAATAAATATAAATAAGTAATTTTTTTTAAAAGATACCTGTAACAAATCTCTACTTCACAAATTGCACACAGTAATGGAGTCCCACGTCCTCACTACTCTGGACTCTACATGACATCTACATGATTGTATCTCAGTAAAGCTGGGGAGAAAATCCAGAGGTAGAGTTCAACAGTTCATATGCCACCCACTCTGTGTTCCTCTGTATTCTTACCTCACTATCAAAAATGAATATCCATGACAATATTAGAGCTGAAAAGCCAAAATTAGGTACTAAGCAAGGACACTCACTTCTTCAAACCTTAATCAGATTAGTTTTCCTAGTATTTGGGGTCTTCCTAGATATCTGATTTCTATTTTAACTCAATTGTAATCAAAGTATATACTGTGTATGAATTCAACCCTTTTAAATATATTGAAGCTTATTTTATGACTTAGGATATAATGCTTTATGAATACAGCCATGTGAACTGGAAAAGAATGAAAATTGCACACTCATCAGATGTACTGCTCTAAAATATCAATTAGGGGGCGCCTGGGTGACTCAGTCAGTTAAGCAGCCAGTCTTGGTTTCAGCTCAGGTCAGGATCTCAGGGTCATGGGATCAAGCCCCACATCAGGCTCTGTACTCAGCGCAGAGTCTCCTGGAGATTATCTCCTTCTCCCTCTGCCCTTCTCCTCCCATTGCCCCTCTCACTCTCTTGCAGGCACGCTCTCTCTCTCTCAAATAAGTAAATAAAATCTTTTTAAAAATAAAATAAAGTATTGATTAGGCTGAAGTGATCGATGGTGCTGTCCAGATGGATCCTCAGTGTCTTCATATGTCTTTTTAATCTAGTTGCTCTACTACTTGCTGACAAAGAAGAGTTAAGTCCCCTGAAAAGATCTGGAGCTCCCCATCCCAGACTGTCTTCAGCAATCTCCTCTCATCCTGAGGGCCATAACTGCCCTAGTCCTAACCCCTTTGCCCCAGACAAGAAACACTGTATACTTTCTATGTGAGTTTTTTCCTACTCTGTAATGTAATTGTGGCCCATCCTTATGGCAAAATTACCATAACAGAGAATCTACCCTCTGCCAGTCCTTTCTTGCAAATTTTGACTCCTCTCTAAAATCTGCTTATTCTTGTTCTCTCAAGTCCTCAAGTTTCATATTTTATTCAAAACTTGTAATTCTTACCTGCAAGAAGGTCAATCCTTTAGTCAGTTAGTACACCTGTACCACACAAGCCTGGAGGCAGACAAACTTTTTCAGTTTGTGTGTGTGTTTCTGCCTGAACCATAATAATAAACCAAGTACACCCAAAAATCTCAGAAAAGCCAGAATCATGAAAAGTTTGATAAAGCAAATTCTATGACTCAATAACCATTATTCCATGAATAATAACATAATATATTCAGCAAGTGGAAAATCAGTTAATAGTCCTGATTAGATGTGCATTTAATTAAGATAATTCTGATGGTTATGTTGGAGGATGGATTTGAGAAAGGAGATCAGTTACAGGGCTCAGTCCAAAGCAAAGAATAGGGAGAGGATAAGAGGGACATGAAGGAAACAGGGACCAAGCCAGAGTAATCACAAGTATGCAGTAAGTAAATATGTTAGTTCTCCAGAAATCAAAAGGAATGTCAGGGGAGAAGTCACAAACACTTTGCCCACACAATCCACAGCATGAAAATATTATGCCCTTTACTCTTCTCTTCATGTTGCTAATATTCACTTCTAAGACCTCAGTCTACCCTCCAGAAATGGGAAATAAGCAGTGATTATATCAAAACTCTCCCATACTGTATTGAAAGTGGGCCTTCCTACTACCATCACCAAACTATGACCCACTGAGCCAAAATGAATATAGCCTTTTCAATACAGAAAAGGTGGTGGTCACCACCACCAACTGATGAGTTAGCACATAGGAGGAAACCTATCTGCTATCCCTGATTAATATAATAATAATATGATACAATATAATAAAATTGTATATAATTATATTATACTAATTATTATATATAATATATAATTATATTAATTAATATATTATCACATATGGTTTATAATATATAATACTATATATTATATACAATATAATATATTTTCCATAGATCAGACTTGCCCATGCTCATAGATCAGACTGATCTATGGAAAATAATTTTACATATAATCATACTAAACATACATATTTTAAGTATCCCTTATATACACTATCCAGGCTCAAGTTCATATACTGAGCTTCTTAATCTAGCACAACCCACCTGTTCAAATTTAGCTTTGACTCCCTCATATGTATCTTTACAACAGGACATGCACATTTCCATCTGCAAGGCTTTGTTTATGTTATCCCCTTGATAAAAATAAAAGTCCTTATAATCACAATTCTCGGCTAAATTCCTTTCTTCAGTACCTCAATTCAAGTCCTGTCCTCACAGGTCCTTGCACTGTCTCCCTCCAAAACATTTCTGTAACACACCTAAACCAACAGGCATTGTTATCATCACTTAATGCTTATGTTTTCTATACCCAGCCAAACTACAAACAACAGGAATATAAGCATGTCACTGGTCTTCAGGAAAATGCAAACCAAATCCCCAATTATATACCACCTCACACCCTGAAGTATAACTAGAATCAAAAATACATGGGGGGGGGGGGAAATACATGGGGCACCTGGGTGGCTCAGTTGGTTAAGTGTCTGACTCTTGGTTTCAGCTCAGGTCATGATCTCATGGGTCATGGAATCAAGCCCCATGTCAAGCTCTGTGCTTAGCAGGGGAGTCTGCTTGAAGATTCTCTCCCACCACACCTCCCCCAACTTGCACACACAGGCTTTCTCTCTAAAATAAATAAATAAATCTTTCTTTAAAGTACAGCTGATGACAAGTGCTGGTGAAGGTGTGGAAGAATGGAACCCCTCAACACTGCTGGTGGATATGCAAAGCAATACAGCCACTCTGTAGCTGTATGAAAGATCCTACTTGAGAAACTGACTGTCATCATTTCCTTCTTTGGGAAACACTGAGAAAAGCTAACCTCAAAAAATCTTTTGTTTTATTATGTTCAGCAGTGATGGTTGTGTTATACTGACTAAGCAGATGTAGTTTGGACCGAATGTCAGTTACAGGGTTGATTTAAACTTGAAGGTTCACTTGACAGCATAGTCTGGCAGGTCCTCATAAAGTTAAACACAGTTATCATATGACCTAGTAGCTGTACTTGCCCAAAAGAAATGAATGCTTATATGCATACGAATATGTATATGAATGTTCATAGCAGTATCACTCATAATTGACAAAAGATGGAAACAACTCAAATGTCATTAACTGATGAATGGATTAAAAAAATGTGGTATATCCATACAATGGAATATTATTCAACTATAAAAAGAAATAAAGTACTGATACATATAACAATATGGATGAAGCCTAAAAGCATTATGCTAAGTGAAAAAAGTCAGTCACAAATGACCATAAATGATACCATTTATATGAAATATTCAAAATAAGCAGACCTGTAGAGATAGAAAACATATTACTGGCCAAAAGATTTATGGCTAAAAGAAAACAGATTTATGGAAAAAACAAAATGGGGGTTTGAGAAGTAACAACTAAAGGGTGTGGTATTTCCTTCTGGAGGTGATGAAACATTCTGTGAATGTGGAAATGGTTGGACAACCCCACAAAAACAATGAGAACTACTGAATTGTACAGTTCAAATGAACAAATTGTAAGATATGTGTGTGGATTTTATCTCAATCAAGCTATTATCAATAAAGAGAAGGGGGGAATGGAGAAGTGGGTTGAAAGTCTTCCACTGAGAAAGATGCACTAATTTTCAATATTTAACCCTGTGTCAAGATTTCAAGGTCTAGAAGAGTTCCATACCTGAATATTGTACTGTCTTCTTGATGATTAAGAATCACAATTATTAATGCTAATCATAATATTTAACTATTAAGATATTCAGAGAATTATAAAAAGGAGAACTTCCAAACAATCCCATTTACAAAGGCACTAAAAAGAATAAAATATCTAGGAATAAATTTAACCAAGAAGGTGAAAGACCTATATTCTGAAACCTAGAAGACTTCAGTTTCTGATGAAAGAAATTGAAGATGACACAAATAGGAAGATATACCATGCTTGTGCAAGGGAAGAATATTGTTGAAGTGTCCATACTATACAAAGCAATCTAGAGAATCCATGTGATCGCCATCAAAACATGAGTATCATTTTTCACAGAACTAGGACAAATAATCCTAAAATTTTGGGGGGAGCAAAAGAAGACTTCAAATAGCCAAAGCCATCGTGAGAAAGAAGAACAAAGCTAGAGGGATTGTGACCCCAGATTTCAAGATACACTGCAAAGCTATGGTAACCAAAACATGATGGTACTGACACAAAAACAAACCCATAGACCAATGAAACAAGATAGAGAGCCCAGAAATAAACCCACACCTATATGATCAATTAATCTACAAAGGAGACTAAAATATACAACAAAGAAAAGATCTCTTCAATAATGGTACTGGGAAAACTGGACAGCTACAGGGAAAAGAAGGAACCTAGACCACTCTCTTATACCATATACAAAAATAAACTCAAAATGAATTTAAGACCTAAATGTGAGACCTGTTACCATAAAACCAGAAGAAAACATAGACAGTCATCTCTTAGACATCAGCCTTAGCAACATATTTATGGATCTGTCTCTTCAGGTAAGGAAAACTAAAGAAAAAAATAAACTATTGAAAATACATGGAAATAAAAAGTTTTACGCCACAAAGGAAATAAACAACAAAACAAAAAGACAGCCTACTGAATGAAAGAAGATATTTGTAAATGATATACCTGATGAAGGGTTAATACCCAAAACAGAGAACTTATACAACTCAATACTAAAAAAAATAATAATAATAATAATCCAATGAATAGAAATTTTTCAAACGAAGACATACAGATGGCCAACAGACATATGAAAAGATGCTCAACATCACTCATCACCAGAGAAATGCAATCAAAACAACAATGAGTTATCATCTCACACCAGTCAGAATGGCTAATATCAAAAAGAAACAAAAAGTGTTCATAAGAATATGGAGAAAAGGGAACCCCGATGCACTGCTGGTGGGAATGTAAACTGGTGCAGTCACAGTGGAAAAGAGTACCAAGCTTCCTTAAAAAATTAAAAACAGAAATTCATATGATCAAATAATTCCAGTACTGGTTATTTGCCCAAAGAAAATGAAAGCACTAATTCAAAAAGATAAATGCACCTCTGTGTGTACTGCAGCATTATTTCCAATAGCCAAGATATGGAAGCAACCCAGTGTCCACTGATAGATAATTAAGATGTGGTGTGTGTGTGTGTGTGTGTGTGTGCACACATACCTACACATACATACATACATACATACATACAGTGGAATACTTCTCAGCCATAAAAAAAGAATGAGATCTTGCCACCAGCAACAACATGAATGGACCTAGAGGGTATATGCTAAGTGAAATAATAAATCAGAGAAAAACAAGTAACCAATGGTTTCCCTTGTATGTGCAATCTACAAAACAAAAGAACAAACAGGCGCCTGGGTGGCTCAGCGGGTTAGGCCTCTGCCTCAGGCTCAAGTCATGACCTCAGGGTCCTGGGATCGAGCCCCACATTGGGCTCTCTGCTCAGCAAGGAGCCTGCTTCCCCTCTCTCTCTGCCTGTCTCTCCGCCTATTTGTGATCTCTCTCTGTCAAATAAATAAAATCTTTAAAAAAAAAAAAAAAAAGAACAAACAAAAATACAGAGAACAAACTGATGGTAGCTAGAGAGGAGGTCAGGGGGTGGTTGTAATAGATGAGGGGATTAAGAGGTTAACAAAATTCCAGCTATAAAACATGTTAACTCATAGAGCTTAGAAGTACAGCATAGGAAATATAGTCAATAATATTGTAGCAACACTGTACAGTGACAGACAACATACTTTCTAGAGTGAGCAATGAGTAATGTATAGAAGTGTCAAATCAACATATTGTACACCTGAAATTAATATGACATTGTATGTCAATTATACTTCAATAAAAAGTATTTTAAAAATTTTTTAAGAGGACTCTCACTCTTAGAAGTCACATTTTAAGATGAATCTACATCAAGTCTTCTTTACTTGACACTATGATCAGATTTACATTTAAACTGAAGTGGTCACAGCCGTAAACTTGGATAATACAAAAACATATCAATAGAAATTATCCTTTGCTTGCATCCCTACTCTTCATCATCTCCTGCAGAGCTCTTCTACTATTCTGAAACTGAACAACCACAACCTCTGCCCCCACCTCTGCCCATGCTCTTTCCCTCTTTGTCCAGCTACTGAATCCAACACAACCTTCAACACTAATCAACTTTCACCTACTCCAAAAAGATCTCCAGGACTCAAGCCCAAAGTTCTAGTTCAAATTCAAGGCACTTTACTACTACAGTTAAATACTGTACATTATCTTCCTTACATTTCTATTGTTTTTTTTTAAGTTTGTTTTATTTTTTCAGTGTTCCAAGATCCATTGTTTATGCAGCACACCCAGTGCTCCATGCAATCCGTGCCCTCCTTAATACCCACCACCAGGCTCACCCAACCCCCCACCCCTCTCCCCTCTAATACCCTTAGTTTCTCAGAGTCCACAGTCTCTCATGCTTCATCTCCCCTTTTGATTTCCCCCAACTCCCTTATTTCAAAAAAAGCTTCCGTATGAATATCCTGTCTCAACTGTGTAATTTTCTTTTTTTTTTAAAGATTTTATTTATTTATTTAACAGACAGAGATCACAAGTAGGCAGAGAGGCAGGCAGAGAAAGAAGAAGGGAAGGAGGCTCCCTGCTGAGCAGAGAGCCCGATGCGGGGCTCGATCCCAGGACCCTGGGATCACGACCTGAGCTGAAGGCAGAGGCCTCAACCCACTGAGCCACCCAGGCACCCTAATTGTGTAATTTTCTTAAGGGCTGACAAATCTGTTTAATATTTGGTATAGCATCATGTCCATATAATGTAAATATTTAAAAAAAAAACTGGTGGGAAAATGTGGGAGAGAATATGAAGTCAACTGACACAATCCCAAAAGCTCAGGCTAGCCCATATGCCTAAAGGCTCAGGACTTTCATTCTTTTAGCAGACTTTCGAGTCTGGGTGCTGTGAACTACTTAGTGAAAGTAGGAATAAATGAGTCCTGAAGTAGCTGTGGGTGTTTTTACAGAGATCTCAACAGAGTAAGAAAGAAGTATGTGTTCTAAGTGGACCAGCAGAGTCTTTCAACCTGAGGAAACCAGAGACATAAATAGCCTCATCAAATAATCATTTCTTGGCATCTGCTAAGGCTTTACATTTTACACAATGTGCACAACTCAGCACATGGATGCTCCCAGAAAAAAACTTCTCAACTGCAATGAAATTACTCTTGCACTCAACTTCTGAACTGAACAATTCCTAGAAAACTACCTAAAGCCGTTCAAATCAATGACATAAATGACAATATGATTAAGTATAAATGAGCTGTAGGTCCGATTTTGAAAAAGCATATGAATCATTTTTCTTCTTTACACTGCTAAATACACTCTTGGCAAGAACACACAATCCCAACACAAATGTGAACACGTAGACCTGCCAAAACAATTCTTCATTTCTGGTTTAAAATAATTACATAATTTTGATTATCATGCTTATCCACACGTCTCAAGAGCTAGCACAACTACTACGTAGCAGTTTCCAGAATTCTCCTGCAGGCTTCTTAAACATGGGGACAACAGGACCTGAGTGGCACTGGATGAGGAGGAGCCTTTTTGCAGCACCAAGAAACGGGAAGACTACTTCTGCCTGCCTCTGGCGAGTGAAATGTGCAACTGAGGAAGGATACAGCTCTAGGGAAGGGTCTTGTAAAGTCTTCCAGCAACAGTGATTTTTACACACATCTTTTGTCTTAATTCTACAAAGAACCACCTACACGTTTAGACATGAAACAAGCCTTTGATGGGAGAACATTAGGATCAAACTGATCTCTCCAAGTGAACTCACTGTAAAATAAAATTATGGTGGTTCTATGTAAGAAGTTAGTTTTTTTTTTCTTTACAAAATATTCTATTAAATTTTTAGGATAATGAAATTTTTTAAAATAACTATGATATTTTATTTTATTTTTTAAAGATTTTATTTATTTATTTGACAGAGAGAGAGAACACAAGTAGGCAGGGAGGCAGGCAGAGAGAGGAGGAAGCAGGCTCTCCGCAGAGCAGAGAGCCCGATGTGGGGCTCGATCCCAGGACCCTGGGATCATGACCTGAGCAGAAGGCAGAGGCTTTAACCCACTGAGCACCCAGGCGCCCCGTAAAATAACTATGATATTTTAAAAATCTACTGAGTATTTAATGATGTTTTCAATTACAAGAGTGGAAAAAAAGTTGGGGACCTGCACTGTGTGTAAGGCTAGGGGCTTTAACAGTGACCTTTTAAACAAAAGCAAACTGCATCCTATTTCAGTTTGTGAGACTAATTATGACATCACAGGACCATTCCTCCTACAGAAGAGAGCTTTTACACTAACACAGCCCCCTAATACTTTCTGTGGCAATTTGTACGAGAATGGAATGAGATTCAATTTAGATCCAATTCAGTTTCATAAATGTTTGGTACTAAACATAACTTTAAAGTAATCTATGCAGTATTTAAAAAATAATTGAGAATTATGACAACTTAAGTCAGTTTTTCTAAAGAACTTCCTCACCATCTTTAGAAGGAGGTGGGCAGCCAGTATTTCACTTACTATTTTTCCCCTAGAGAAGACAAGAGGACCATGTCAAGGAAATAGGTCCAGAGATCAAAGCAACCGGTATGAAGAAGACAGAATCATGGGTGGATTAATAGAGGGTTAGCAAAGATTGCACATGAGATATTTACTGTTGGAATGCCTGGGTGGCTCAGCCATTAAGCATCTGCCTTCAGCTCAGGTCATGATCCCAACATCCTGGGACTGAGCCCCGCATCAGGCTCCCTGCTCGGTAGGAAGCCTGCTTTCCCTCTCCTAGTCCCCCTGCTTATGTGCCCTCTCTGTGTCTCTCTCTGTCAAATAAATAAATAAAATCCTTTAAAAAAAAAAAAAAGATATTTATGTAACCCATCTTCTGAATTCCAATACTAGGGTCCCATCTAAAATTAACCGAATCGGCCAGCAACCATTTTCTGGCCACTTATGTTCCAGGTACATTTTTCTATCAAATGGTACAGTCTTAAGTTGGGGTAAGGAATCTGAATAAACGATAAAAGGCCAATTAGATTTGAATTTAATAGGTTCTACTCATTTACTTATTATTCACCCATTTCATTCAACAAACAACTATGGAGAACCTACTATAGTGACAGGCAATCCTGATGGATACAAAAACACAGAAATGAATGACACACATTCCCTACCTTCATAAAGGTATAGAGTGGTGGGGAAAACAAACAATATGATGGCACAGCGTGTTCAGCGCTCTGACAGCAATAAGCTAGGCTGCTAAGGAAGCACACCCTGGAGCAGCTCTTCAGTCCCAGCAAGCATAACTCCCCACCACTTTAGGGCCTTACCAAACACGGAAGAATCTGTGTAGCTCTGGAATTCATGTTCATCATTTAAATGGAAGTGGTTGTTCTACATTCTGACTTGGGAGAAGCAGACCACAACAAAAAGACAGATGTACAGTTCCTTCTAGCTTCAGGGGACAATCATCGATGGGTCTCTGGTGTTTCTGCCTACCTCTCTTTTTTTTTTTTTTTAATTTAAGTTCAATTTAGTTAACATACACTGTATTATTATCAAAGGTAGAATTTAGTGATTCATGAGTTGCATACAATACCCACCCAGTGCTCATTACTTCCAGTGCCCTTCTTTTTCTTTAAAGATTTTATTTCTTTACTTGACAGAGAAAGACCTGTCTAGGCAGAGAGGCAGCAGAGAGAAAGGGAAGCAGGCTCCCCACTGAGCAAAGAGCTTGATGCGGCACTCGATCCCAGGACCCTGAGATCATGACTTGAGCCGAAGGCAGCAGCTTAACCCACTGAGCCACCCAGGTGCTCCTTCAGTGCCTTCTTAATGTCCATCACCCAGTTATCCCAGTACCCTATCCTCCTACTCCCCAGCAACCCTCAGTTTGTTTCCTATAGTTAAGAGTCTCTTATGGTTTTTCTCCCTCTGTTTTCATCTTGTTTTATTTTTCCTTCCTTTCCCCTACGTTCATTTGTTTTGTTTCTTAAATTCCACATGAGTAAAATCATATGGTATTTGTGTTTCTCTGACTGACTTATTTCCTTAGCATAATAACAACAACCATGTTGTTGCAAATGGCAAGATTTCATTCTTTTTGATGGCTGAATATATTCCATTGTGTGTGTATGTTTGTGTATGTGCGCATGTATCACATCTTCTTTATTCATTCGTCTATCGATGGACATCTGTCTGTCCATCTTCTTTCCATTACTCCTCCCAATTATCTTTTCAAGGATGTCAATACAGCATACAACCTTGGAAGGTAAAGACAGTATCTCCCTTGGGGGTGGCAAACAGATCGTTCCTGACCAGGTTAATAAAGGTAATGTCTCCTCACAGGGTGAAGGCTGGACAGATTTGCTAGCGGCCCTTTTCTAAGATGAAGTTCCTTAGCTCTCACACAAACCAACTCTGTAAATGGCACCAAGCTGGTACCACATTCACATGGTCCCTGTGGAACTCAGGAACAAGAAAACCAATGCAAACTTGAAGCTCCTTCCTGCAGCTGGCTATGCCATTAGTTGTCTAGCAACATAAATCAAAATGTGGCAGGCTTACTTGTTAATCTGCAAGTAGAGTGGCATTTCAGACTCTCCACAGTTCTTGAAACCTAGAAATAACTTGTTTTTCTCTCTTCAGTAAATAGGTAAAGCCAAATGAATCTGTAATTTCAGCCACATAGAGAGCAAGTCAATGGGAGGTGAGGAAAGGAAGAGAAGAGAATTAACCCAGGACCCCATATCTAATTCTGTAATTATAAAACCATTATATAAATCTGGTTAGCTAAACTGGTATTAGTAGTCAGGCTGGAAACCAAATAGTGTCCTGAAGCCTGATAGCATATTTTTTGGCAATTAAATACCTTCTCCCTCTTCTTGTGGAAGAGGGAAAGTTAGAAATAGAGTATTATTTCAAAAACCCTCACTCAAAAAAAAAGAAAAAAAAAACCACAATACTCTGTTCAAGTTATTAAATAAAACGGACCAAGAGCTATTAAAACACATATTACTAAATGTGCTTGAAATTGAGTCAAGTAACAACCCTTAATAGAAAACAGTAAGGAGAAAATAAGAGTCACTAAAAACCAGCTTTTCAGTTTCCTTTAAAAAAAAATAATAAATTTAGTCACAGAAGATGTGGGTGGGGAGTAGAGAGCCTAACAGAATTTTACCTAGTCTTTGATTCGTAAAGTTCTACTTTATGGACAAGTCAGCAGGTAGGAAAAACATTCTAGATAGAGCAAGAGATACAAAGAAAACAAAACAAGGCTGAATCAAACCATAGGAAAAAAGAGGTTATTTACCAAGTTCTTATGAATGTGTTTGGAATATGCAACCATTTCCTCTATCAAACATTCTGAAATTAGTGTACCTTCCAAAATTAGGAATCACAGCAAGGAAGAAAGCATTCCTCTGCTCTGTTCCTTTCCATAACAAAAACAGCAGATATGAAAATTGGTGCAGGTGGCAGAATTATTCTAATCATGATTACCCAAAAAGATGTAACAGGAAATATGCCTTTTTAATTTAGAAAACAAACTTAGGAATTATTATTTGCAGGGGGCTCTATAGTGATTGCTACTAGGAAATTAAGTGATACATTTATTCCACCAATGTGAGGGATGGGGAGAAAGCAGATCAACAGTAAGGAAAATTCCATTAAGAGAGATTATCAGTGAAAATATGAGCTGCATCCTTTATGTGCTCTCAGAAAAGTTGCAATATGTGATTTCTATTTCATGTGTGCCTAATGCTTAGGATTTTCTTCATATAGTCCAGAGATATTTACTAAGGCACTTGTTTCTGGAGCTTAAAATTAATGCACTGTAAGAATCACTACTGTGTTGGCTTTATTAGAACTGTAACAAAATATCACTCTGTTTTCAATCATTTATAATGCCAAACAAAAACCAGCAGATTTTCTGTCCAACACTGTATCAGGACCGTCTGTTACCTTTATTCTAACAACCACCAGGCAAGATAAAAGAAGAAAAGAAAGGAAAACAAACCAAAAATAGCAACAGCCTTCTGGAAGTGGAAATGTCCAGAGACTGATGATCCGCTACCGGTTTAATAGAGATAAACTTTTTGTCCTATAGTGAAACACTCCTGACTAGAAAAATAAAAAATTTTAAATTCAGTTTATTAAGACTTCATGGTAGATGTTTCCAACCATGACTCGTTCTAGGGATGGAAGTGCTATTGATGAATGCTGCAGGAGAGACTCTCTGAAAGAAAATGACCTCAAACTACAAACAAGTGTAAGTATCTACCATGTCAAAGATGCAGATGGCCATGCAGTGACAAGCAAGAAATGGAACCTGATCTCAAAAAGGATCATCTGACCACACATTTCTTTCAAAATCAATGCACCTGTCAAAGACCAATTTACCAGTTCTTCTTCTTAACCTTCCTTCCTTTTTTGAAGGGGTGAGCGCCCAGTTTGAAAAGGGAACTCAGGGGGTGCTTGGGTGGCTCAGAGGGTTAAGCCTCTGCTTTCGGCTCAGGTCATGGTCCCAGGGTCCTGGGATCAAGCCCCTCATCCGGCTCCCTGCTCGCGGGGAGCCTGCTTCTCCCTCTCTCTCTGCCTGCCTCTCTGCCTACTTGTGATCTCTCTCTCTGTGTCAAATTAAATAATAAATAAATAAATATAAATAAACCTTTAAAAAGGGAACTCAGTACCAAAAGGGGTCAAGAAACTCTCATATATCCCAGGTGTAGTGGTATCCCTCAGAGAGCCAAATCCCACCCATCAAAAATAACCCAAAAGACATGGAAGGCTTAAAGAGAAACCACATAATTTTCTAAATGACAAACGGTTTGTTTCATTCATTAAGCATCACTCATTACGCACACAAATACCCTACAACACTGTATTCTACTATGGCCATATAAAGAGAAGATTTGTCAACAAGAAAAAAAAAAAAATACAGAAGGAGACTCTATGATCTAAAGTTAAAAAGGAAACCAGCCAGCCTAGAGAAAGAAAGACAAGAAAGCAAAAAGGTAGAGCTAGAGCCAGAAAGCAAAGAAAGATTCATTTTACTTTAATAATTTTTCTGTAACGTTTTGCAACATTATTGGGCTATGACTGATTGGAAATTAAACAGTTAGGCCTTGAGAAAACATAGCTTGGGAAGCACTTCCCTGAAAACTTAAAATTTAAGCCATCACGAAGTCAGCATACCGATCTTATTCTTACAAGTGTCGTCAAAAGGGGCGCCTGGGTGGCTCAGTGGGTTAAAGCCTCTCTGTCTTCGGCTCAGGTCATGATCACAGAATCCTGGGATCGAGCCCCGCATCGGGCTCCCTGCTCAGCAGGGAGCCTGCTTCCTCCTCTCTCTCTGCCTGCCTCCCTGCCTACTTGTGTTCTCTCTCTCTGTCAAATAAATAAATAAAATCTTAAAAAAATAAAAACAAGTGTCGTCAAAAGTAAAGCCTCATTTATAAGAGCATCAGGGAGCGGGAAAGGGGAGTGCTCAAGCACCACCAATCATAGGGCAACGGGAGGAAGCTTGTTTTACATGCCCAATCAGGAGGAGGAGAGAAGTTCTCCTTGCCCAGCAACAGCCCAGCCAATGAGAAACCACATACTCAGCCAATGAGAAGACATCATCACTGGAAACTCTTCAAAGGAGCCCCTCCCAACTTCCTCCTTTCCTCAAAATCAAACCCCTCTCTTCTGTTGTCAGGACTTGCCTATGCTTTGTCATAGTTTTTCCTTTCTTTTAACTTTTTTTTTTTTTCTTGAGAGAGAGAGAGAGAGAGAATCCCAAAAGACTCCACACGCAGTACGGACCCAGATGGGCTCGACCTCAAGACCCTGAGATCATGACCTGAGCTGAAATCAAGAATAAGATGCTTAACTAAGATACCTAGGCGCCCCTCTGTCACAGGTTTTTGTCCTGAGTTGCTATTATCCTAATAAATTTCTGAATAAACCCCTTTTTCTGGTAAAATAGTTGGCTTGTTTTGTTTCTGATGTCAACTGTATACAGTTGTACTTGGGCTTTAATGTTACTGAAAAAAACAGGCCTTTCTTAACGTACAGGCATCCTGTTCCCACTGAACTTTACTGAAATGCCACTGCTCTGGCCAATTAACTTGCCAGCAGGGATCCCAGAAAGGTCTGAATTCTCTACATTCCCCTTACCCAGTCTAGCTCCATCAACCAACCAGCAAATCACACACAGCTCAGGGCGCCAGCCAAGATAGAGTACTTTAAAATGTTTTGAAATAATATATTCCAACAAAGCAATAAAGTAGTTATCATGGAAAAAAATCAGAACTTAAGGACTTTTACTGTTCCAAAATTTAGTATACTTTCTGTTTCAAATTACTTACGGATGGAGGAAGCACAGCAATCTTTTCAGTGCTTAAAAACCAATAAAGGTCTTGAGCCAGCAATGGCAGTAAAGTGCCTTACAAACTCCCAGGCAGGGGCCTCTGACCTTTCTATTTGAAATTGCACCATACCCCCCACCCAACCCTCTGCCATGAACCCTGACTCCCCTTTACTCTGTTCCATTTTTCCCACAACACATGCATCTATTTTTTTGTCCATCTTCCCCCACCAGAACTTAAAGTCCATGAGGTCAGCTAATGTTGTTAATGTTCTCAATACCTGTTACTTAGCAGGTGTTCGTTAAGCAGTTGGTGAGTGAGTTGATTTTTCTTTAAAAAAAAAAAAAAAGAAAGAAAACAAACAAAAAACCCTATGAAGACTTCATTTAATAAGCCTGCATTTCCCCTGAAGTGCAACTTTAATGGCAAAGCTTCACATCAAAGCAAACGTGATTTAGCTCTGCCTGTCACCAATAAATGGCACTGTTTCAGCTACTGCCTTGGACTCAGATTCGGCATCTATCTTTGAAGCTGTTCCAAAAACATATATTGAACAGAACAATATAAAACGGAAATCTGTTCGGACAAACTTGAGAGGTGAAGAGAACATGATGAGTAAAATCCACTGCTTCCACAAATACAGTCCTCCTATTAAAAAGCTTTAGGTAAGTATACATGTACTGACTGCTAAGACTTCAGAACAAAGGGTCTTACACACAACATTTTGGAAACTCACCTATCCGTAATGATAGTACCTGCCATAATAGGCTAAATTCTGTACAGTTACATTTGTTAGAGCAATAAATATAAATAAGCACTTGATGATTTTGAAAAGCTCCTTATTTCTGATTATCCTAACAATCAAACTCAAGGGTGATTTACATGGCCCTCAAGAAAAACCTGTCCTATTTCACATTTCATTACCTCCACTTTACTTTAAAATGAAGATAAACATATCCTGATTTAAAATAAAGTTTCTGGGGCACCTGGGTGGCTCAGTGGGTTAAGCCTCTGCCTTCGGCTCAGGTCATGATCCCAGGGTCCTGGGATTGAGCCCCACATCGGGCTCTCTGCTCAGCAGGCAGCCTGCTTCCTCCTCTCTCCCTCACTGCCTGCCTCTCTGCCTGCTTGTGATCTCTCTCTCTCTCTCTGTCAAATAAATAACTAAAATCTTAAAAATAAATAAATAAATAAATAAATAAATAAAATAAAATTTCCAAAGTCAGGCTACAAAATTAAGTCACTAGAAAATTCAGTAGCCAGGGGCACTTGGGTGGTTCAGCCCATTGAGCATCTGACTCTTGATATCAACTTGGGTCTTGACCTCAGGGTTGTGAGTTCAAGCCCCATGTTGAGCTCCACAGTGGGCATTTTTTACTTTAAAAAAAAAAGAAAAGAAAAGAAAATTCAGTAGCCAGGAGATGTTTTAAATATTGAGGATGAATAAAAGTAGGAAATGAAGGGGGGAAAAGTCAAAATATTGTTGATACAATAATGATTTAGCATGTGAAAGAATAAACATCAAGCCAAAAGCTTTTAGCTTTCCACTGTCAATTTAAGTCTTCAGGAAACCATATGCATAAAAATTTCAAATAGGGAAGGAAGGAAAATATATATTTATAAACCAACTCAGTATGTACATTTAACTTTCAAATCACACAATAACTATTCCTTTGGAATTGGAATGAAGTTTGAATTATAATTAAAGAATTAAGAATGGAAACAAGAAAAAGAAAAAGCACCTGTAGGGAGACCAAAAGGCATATATACCAACTCTACTGGAACTACTCAACATTTAAGGTCATCCCACCATTGCTGCACTTCATGGTACCAAACACTGAGGGGAGTACAGTAATCCTGACTCCTAGGTCTTAAAGAACTCTCCCTTCTGTTTAATTCAACTAAGCATTAGGTAAGACTCTTGCACACCAAGGTTATGGCAATCTCAGTAGTAATCTCACTTGGTACAGAACAAACAGATTAAGACATTCATGGAGGTATATTATGAAACACCAAAACAGAAAACTGGAATCCAAATGTCAGTGAGATGAAGAAGTAAAGGCAGGCTTCAAGGAAGAGGATTGCATTGGACGGGCCAGGTACAAATTCCAGTTATGCCACATTGCCAACTGTGCGAGGCAAGCAACTGAACCTTTCGGAGTCTCTTTCTTAACCTACAAAATGGGGGTAATACTGCACAAGACTGTGATGAGTTTACTAAATGATATACAATAATCAAAGTGCATGGCAGATTATAGAAAATGAATATTCATCACTTCCTGATACTTCTTTTATAAAAACTGAGTTGTCTGCAAGAAATTTCAGGAAATAAGCTACCATAGTTCATTCCCATTTTAAATCAAATAATTTTAGTGATAAAAAAACAGCTACACCAGCACTCTCCTGCAATGGTTCATCAGTATGTCCCAATCATCCCCCAAACAAGGGCATTACTTCTTCTAATGGTCATTTTTAAATCAACAGTCTTTAAATATAAGCAAAATCCATAACCTAATATCTTCTACATAGTATCTTCTAGAAATATACTGCACAGTATTAATATCCACAAGAATATTGCCAGGTAACTGGACAGAGAACTCCTCATCCAGAAAATTAACATAATAATTTCATTTAATGATTCCACATGAAAAAAAAATCTACTGTTAATACCACTTTTAGTTCTATTTATAAGCAATCAATCCATTTCTACAAGGCATAGTGTTTGTCATATAGCCTGGTTATGTCAAAGTACATAAATTTGATATAAATTTAATATAAAATCCATAAATATTTGGCTGTGATGTCAACCAGGCCTGTGATATTAGCATAGGGTTTAGCACTCCAGATCAATGCACGAGACTGAGAATGTGAGAAATGCTCTATTCACTATGATATAATCGTAAAAGCAAATTTGTTTTCTGATATAACACCTCGAGGACATGAAATGCATCACTGGCCCTGATACAGACAAAGACCTTATTTTCCTCAGCAACTACGTCAGACACTGCCTGGCCATGGCAACTGTATCACCCCCTTATCTGTATGTTCCTATTATACTTTATCGAGTGGAAATCATAGCTAATGTTAACTATCTCCTATGTACGCAACTATGCTAGGTGCTTTCTATTTCTTTTGTGTGTGTGTGTGTGTGTGTGCTTTCTATTTCTAATTACAATAACTCCCAAGTAGACACTGTTATTGGACCCATTTTACAAACACAGACACTAAGGCTCAGAAAGGCTAACTACTGAACATCATATCAAAAATAGCTCCCCAGGGGCGCCTGGGTGGCTCAGTGGGTTAAAGCCTCTGCCTTCGGCTCGGGTCGTGATCCCGGGGTCCTGGGATCGAGCCCCGCATCGGGCTCTCTGCTCGGCGGGGAGCCTGCTTCCCTTCCTCTCTCTGCCTGCCTCTCTGCCTACTTGTGATCTCTGTCTGTCAAATAAATGAATAAATAAATCTTTAAAAAAAAAAAATAGCTCCCCATACTAAACATATACTTTCCTGTGGTCATGGTTTTTCTCACTCTGTGCTCTGTGCTAAGGGTACTTACCCCACCTCCTATTAACACCTATCCATTCTTTAAGATAAAACTGCTGGGGACGCCTGGGTGGCTCAGTTGGTTGAGCGGCTGCCTTCGGCTCAGGTCACGATCCCGGCGTCCTGGGATCAAGTCCCGCGTCGGGCTCCTTGCTCGGCGGGGAGCCTGCTTCTCCCTCTGCCTGACACTCTGTCTGCCTGTGCTCTCTCTCTCTCTCTCTCTCTCTCTCTGACAAATAGATAAAATCTTAAAAAAAAAAAAAAAAAAGATAAAACTGCTGGCCATATTCTCTCCCAGGTGCCAATATTAGAGCTTTAAACCATTTGGTTGTATGAATGAATAAATGAAGAGAAAGCTCGAACTCCCTACTGAAATTTTGGTTTAAAAATTAGCTACATTAACTCAAATATAAGCCTCTAAAACTCACTCGGTCCCTAGCACAATTCCTGGCACTCAGTAGGTACTCAGTAATTCTGCTTCTGGAAGGAAGAGAAAAAGACAAGCAAGAAGGAGGAGGAAGGAGGAAAGAGAAAAGATACAGAGACAACAGGCAGAAAAACTTCAGCTCCCACATATCAGAATCTTCATTCAGAATCTTAGAATACTTTCATAAGAGAATACTTATAAATAACAGTAACGTTAGCTAACCTATGCTTTACCACCCAGGGAGTCCTTGCAATACCAAGAATTTTCGTGCAAAAATGTTAAGACTCCGAGTAAATAGAGTATAGATTCTACTCTAAACAAAAAATTAGCCATGAATATCATTCAAATCTTAAGGCTGACCTAGGTTTACTCTTCTCATGGCCTTAAAAGGACAAGCACTAATGTCAGTCTCATCTCTAAACAATTATAAAATGAGAAAGACAAAAGTATATGCTTAGAGATTTCATTCTTCTATTTAAGAAAATGTTTTAAAATCATTTTCAAATTCATCATTTTAATTATATATTCATATTCGTCTCTAACACTGTTTCTTTGGAGGTCAACTTTCTAGCCAGCAGCCAATAAAACTAGCCAAAACACAAGTTTCTTCCCTATTACAGGAGGTCACCCAACCTCTTAGTGCCCTGGTGTGTGATCACGCCAGCTGGGCTCTCTCCTTCCCATATCTATCACTGCTCTGTCACTCACAATTCGATCTTCAGTGCTAAGAAATCTGTTTCTCTGCCGATGCCTTGATCCTGTCAAACAGAAAAGGACTATGACGGAGTGGTCTTCTAGAAGACATTGCTTGCACCAGGCACTCAGTACCTCTCCTCTCCATTCATGCCCAGGTCTAGAGAGGTAAACACAGCGATTCTGTATTTCACGTGTGTGCACACAATGGGCAGCACAAAGTTATTTCAAGTGCTGCCAATAACACCAACATCACCCATTTAGAGCAAGTAAACGAAGTACAAATTATGGTCGGCAACAGGATGGAGTAGAAGGAGAACTGTGATTTGGCATCAGAGATAGAACACTGACTCCACCACTGTGACTTTGGAAAAGTCATTTAAAAGGCTTTGTGAAATTTAAATATCATCATCTGCCTTTCCTGTCATGAGGACAAAATGAGAACTCATAAGAATTTGGTATATGATAAAACACCAAGTACATGATTTTACAATGACAATGACAGGATTATTAAACAAATTCCATGTCATCTTCAATCCAGTGTGTCTCCACTGGCTCCAAACTTCAAAAAAATTCAACAAATCTCCTCCCCTTTCTAAGGAAGCAAGAAAGTAAAGAAAAGATAATCAAGACAAAGAATAGCCTGTGATATAAGTAACGCAACCAGTTCTCTTGTGTGTCTGCTACATTGTCCCCAAAAGCAATTCTGAAACAGAAGCAACAAAAATATTGGAACAAAAACAGCGGTATCTGAAAAAGGACTTAGTCTCCCAAGGGGAATACATTCATTTATGTGTAAATAATAATATTATTTCCATTTTGAGTTAGTTTGGTTTTCTCTACTTTCTCAGGTCTATCCTTAAAAACAGGTAATAAAGGAAGAAAACAGCCTCCAGTGAGTACAATACTAAAATATAAAATGCAAGAACAAAGGCTAAAATGGAAAGCTGATGGTGACTGCAGATGCAAAAATCACACTCAAAACCAAACGTCTTAAAAACATGATTAAGAGCCAAAAAGCTGATGATAATCTGAGCACAAGTAAATAGTGACTTTGAAAGCCCAAAGGCACATAGTAAGTAAAGCTAGCAAGACTAAGTGAGGGTGGGGGGTTAAAGGCAGTAAGCCTTTCTATTTCTATTTCAGCCAAAGAACCAATAATTTCAACTCTGGCTGTGTACAGTACTAGGGAATGTTCAGGAAGAAAGAGAAAAACATTCCTTTAATCAGCATCTCAAAATCCATGCTGTTCCAAACTATTCCTCACATTTGATGTACAGGCCATATACTTTCAGCTTATTACATCTAAATAAAATCATGTAGATATTTTAAAGACAAAATTTTTTATAGTATGCCATGCAAATGTATTCTTAATTAGAACTTTACATCATCACTATTAGATACTTTCACCTACTATCTAAGTTCCAAAGGTTGGCCTCCACAGGTATATAATATAATGAGTGAAAAAAAGGAAGTTATTTATGTGCATGTTTATAGAAAATTAAACAACACCTCTTCAGTTATTTTTAGTTAATCAGATAAATCTTACATATTTTCAAAATCTGAGACAGTTTTAAAATACAGGTTTCCAAAAATAAACCCCACATCAATGAATTATATATAATTCACAGCAAATAAAACTATCAAAGTAAAATAAGAAATTCAGTCATTCACTCATACATGAGACATTTTTGAAATTCAACGGGAGCTAGACACCATATCAATAAGACATTAATTTCAAGGAATTCAGAATCCAGTAAGGGAGGCAGGCCAACACACAATTCTGTGTGACAAGGGATATAAAAAAAAGTTTATAAAGCCAGAGACAATAACTAATGTTAATGACATTTTGGAGATCAACAGAAAAAAATCAGTACCCTAGCAAGAGAAAAGCAGGGGAAAACAGAAGTAATACACATACACAGAGATTATACAACTGAAAAAAATGAATAATGTGTAATAACAGAATCAAAGAAAGGTAAGTTCAAATGGTAACAAATTACTCACTAATATTTTTTCAAAATAATAAAAACATGTTAATACTCAGTGTTAGAGCAAGTAAATGGGCAATGGCAGATACAGCCAGTGGGACAATGACTATGAATTCTCTGTAGGATAGTTGGGCAAAATGTATCAAAACCTTTTAAAATATGTCATGGTCCCAAAGTCCTTAGAAGAAATTAAGCCAATATCCCTCATGAAGACAGAAATAAAGATCCTTAACAAAATATTAGCAAACAAAATTCTGCCATAGATAAAACACATCATGACTAAGTTTATCATAGGAATTTAAGGTTGGTTCAACACTAAAAAACAAACAAACAACAACAATGTATCAACAGAACTATATGTTCACCTTAATTGTTGAAATAAAAAAGGATCTGACAAAATTTTCACCATTTATTTTATAAACACGCCAACCCAGCTAGTAATAGAATGGAACTTTCCCACCCTGATAAAAGCATTTACAAAAACACCTATAACTAACATCAGATGTAAAAGACTCAATGTTTTCCTTCTCCCAGATCAGGCACAGAACAATGATGGCCACTCCACCACTGCCTTTTCAACATACAGTATAATTAAGAAAATTAAATAAAAGACACACAGATTGGAAAAAAGAAACAAAACCATCTTTCTTCAAAAACCCATGACCATCTACAGAGAAAATACCAAAGATCTCCAAAAAAAAAGCCACTAGAATAGGTCAGTTTAGAATGACTGGCATATAAAAATAAGCAGTATTTATATATACTGGCAAAAAAGAATTAGAAAATTATATTTTAAAAGTATAATTTATAATAGCATTGAAAACTATGAAATAGTAAGAGAGGAATCTAACAAAAAATGTGCAAGATAGGCATACTTAAAATTATAAAACCATGCTGCAAGATTCTAAGGCCTAAATACATAAGATATGCCATATTCCATTTTGAGTCAGAAGACTCAAAATGTCGATACTCCCCAAATAGATTTATAGATTTCAATGCAATCTCAGTGAAAATACCATCAGATTTTTTTGCACCAATTAACCAACTGACTTAAAAACTTATATGGAGGGGCGCCTGGGTGGCTCAGTGGATTGGGGCCTCTGCCTTCGGCTCGGGTCATGATCTCAGGGTCCTGGGATCGAGCCCCGTATCGGGCTCTCTGCTCAGCGGGGAGCCTGCTTCCCCCACTCTCTCTGCCTACTTGTGATCTCTGTCTGTCAAATAAATAAATAAAATATTTTTAAAAAATTTAAAAAATTTAAAAAAAAACTTATATGGAAATGCAGTGGTCCAAAAAGAACCAAAACAATTTTTTTTTTAAATATCAAGTTGGAAGAATTATACTACCTAATTTGCGATTTCAAAATGAATCAAAGAGACCTACACATACAAGGTCAACCGTGGACAAGGTCAACCGTGGACAAAGGGTCAAGGTTACTGAATGGAGAAAGCACTACTTAACAAAGGCACTGGTTCAACTAGACATCCATCAAAAAAAAAAAAAAGAAGAAGAAGAAACCTTAACCCTTCCCTCACACCATACACAAATATTAAGCAAAAATAAACCCTAGCCTTAAATTTAAGTACTAAAACTATAAAAGTTCTCAAGGAAAACACAGGAGAAATCTTTATGGCCTTAGGTTAGCCACAGATTATCAGATACCATAGAAAGTGTATCAATTCTGTAAGAAAAAGTGATAAATCACACTTCAAAAATGGGATCAGTATCCCTGTTCTTGATCAATCAAATCAGAATACCTAGGCTCAAATTCCAACTATGGCAATAACAAGCTGTGTCCCTCACTCTCTTCCTCTCTGTGTCTTGGTTGCTTTTTCCTTCCACCTGTATAATGAGATAGTACCTACCTCACAGGGGGTTATTCAAAAACCAATTGAGATAATGTTTAGAAAATGCCTGATTATATATTAAGCACTCAATAATGATGCTTGCTAACTTTCCAAGATTTTTATTTAGTTACTTGAACACCTATCCAAGTTTCTAAGTTCAAAAATTTAGTATCCTAAGATTACTCAGAATTTTATTTTTTTTTAAGATTTTATTTATTTACTTGACAGAGATGACAAGTAGGCAGAGAGGCAGGCAGGGGCAGGGCGGGGAGGGTGGGAGGGGGGAAGCAGGCTCACTGCCCATCAGACAGCCCGATGCGGGGCTTGATCCCAGGACCTGGAGATCACAACCTGAGCCGAAGGCAGAGGCTTAACCCACTGAGCCACCCAGGCGCCCTAGATTACTCAGAATTTTATTAAACACTATATAAAAAATAAGAGCTCAGCTTCATTTTCTATTCAATTCACTTGAAAGAAATGATTAGGAACAAAGGTATATAAAACAGGAAGAGACCTAAGGAAGGGGAGGAGAAACAGGTTTACTGTGCACCTATAAATACTTGGAAAACAGGTGCTTTATCTAAATTATCCCTTTTATTTCTCCTGGGAGTTGGCTATGGAGAAACAAAGGATCTACATGAAACTTTTAAGAAACCTTCATAAGTGGCCTTTACAAAGGAGTGCTGGCTTTCTATTTAAGTTACTGGGTTGAAATATAAAAGCAAATGTCTCATTAAAAGTAAAATTCATGCTTAGGGAGATTATATTGTTGTAAGGAACATTTATAACGATTTAAATCAGAAAGCAGTATATTAAAAATCAGTGAAGGATCCTCATACCATAAACCATAGAACCCCATCAACTGCCTTCCTTAACACTATAACCATGACTCTGGGTACTTTTAAAACATGCCTCAGAAGAATAGCAAAGGAGAAGATTAAATCTGTGAGCCTCCTTAGAGTTCTCAAAGTTATGAACAATGAGAATTCTCAGGCTCCTATTCCACCATTAAACATGGAGAAGGAGGGGAGAGTTCACTGCAAAGTAAGTCATCCTACAGATTTCTCCTAGTCTTTATTTCCCCCACATTTCCGCAAAGGCCACAAAAGCAGCACAGGGTAAGAAATGGCAGGAAATAAGTAAGAGAAGACCCTCCACTGGGGGTAAATTTACCTGTAGTGCTTTGTTATCTTGAAGGTCCAACCCAAATACATTGTGCCGCTTCACTGTAAAGAAATCAGCATCCTGTCCATCCTCCTCCTCCTCGTCTCTGTCCAAGAACTGCCCAAGGGCTTCCTTGGCCTCCCCAGTGCTAGGGACAGATGGAGGCTGAGACTCTTTTGCTTTTGCCAGTTTCTCTTCCGTTTCTTCCTCATCTTCCTTCTCTTCCTCCTCTTCATCACTAATCTCATTAGCCAGTGTGTATTCTGTCCCTTTCAGTCTTTTCCCACCTTTCTGAAGGATGGACATTTTCTCATTAAAGTAGGCTCTAAATTCTTCCACTTCATCATTCGTGAGGGAGGAAGCCCTTGGCTCAATTACTTTATTATCTGGGCTCACCACCAGTTCCTTGGTGGGTTGTTTCTGCATTTTCTGAAGAAATCTCACCCGTGGTGCCACAGCAAGACCAAGAGACCTTAAATATGAGCAAATGAAAATAGTTACTTTAGTACACTGATGGTGTGCTTATGGTATTATGCAAGTTTCTCAAGAGTGGAAATCTATTTTGGGAGGTTTTTTTTTAAGATTTTATTTATTTGACAGAGAGAGAGAGACCACTGATAGGCAGAGAGGCAGGTGGGGGGTGGGGGGAAGTAAGCTCCCCACTGAGCAGAAAGCCCAATGCGGGGCTCTATCCCAGGATCATGACCTGAGCGGAAGGCAGAGGCTTAACCCACTGAGCCACCCCCGGCGCCCCTGGGAGCTTTTTTTTTTTTTTTAAAGAAAATACTCCTGTGAGGTACAACTCAATCTTGAAAGGTTAGATGATCCAAAAGGCAAGCCAAAAAATACAGAACACATGTCAGAAAACATTGGAAATACCCCATTTTTCATTAAGAGGTTAACAAGGTATAAAATAAAGAGCATGAGACCAGCAACAAGGGAACAGCTCAGGTACTAAATCTGCCTATGTCCAGTTTACCTCTCTCAGCCTCAGCTGCCACAAAAATGGGCAACAGTATCTATCAGGCCCATCTCGCAGCTGTTGTAACAACCTGACTTGCTAAGCAAAAACACTTTGTGAAATCTAAATACTAAAGCTGAAAAAGACATGGACATGGAAAAAGACATGAAAGGACAGAACAGTTCTCTGCAAAAAATTAAAGCGAGTTATCACTGTCCTCTCCTCTTAGACACTTAATACAACATAATCACTTCTATTTAAAAAAAAGGATTGCTAAACAAGAGATCAAAGAAGACAAGAAAAATTATTTTCTCTTTCTAAGATCAAGATTCACTTTATGATCAGGTCTTTCCTCCTCCTAAATTCTGACTAACAGATTGGAAATAAACTCCTCAAGCCAGGCCTGCTATGATAAACAGCTAACATTACGACATGGACTCATGGCCTCTCTCCTGGGACAAGATTCAAGAAACAGAGATGTGCAGTGGTAAAAGCAGAGACTCAGAAATGGGACTGTTGCCCATAAGCTGTATGACCGAAGGATGTTACTTAACCTCTATTCCTCAGTTCTCTTTTTTTTTTTTTTT
>PISX010011582.1:0-64283 GCA_004024625.1 Mellivora capensis | reverse complement strand
CGTGTTCCTGATCTCAACGGGAAGGCTGTGAGCTTCTTCCCATTGAGGATGATGTTTGCTGTGGGTCTTTCATAGATAGATTTTATGAAGTTCAGGAATGTTCCCTCTATCCCTATACTTTGAAGTGTTTTCATCAGGAACGGATGCTGGATTTTGTCAAATGCTTTTTCTGCATCAATTGAGAGGACCATGTGGTTCTACTCTCTTCTCTTATTGATTTGTTCTATCACACTGATTGATTTGTGAATGTTGAACCATGCTTGTAACCCAGAGATGAATCCCACCTGGTCATGGTGGATAATCTTTTTAATGTGCTGTTGGATCCTGTTTGCTAGGATCTTGTTGAGAATCTTAGCATCCATATTCATCAGTGATATTGGTCTGAAATTCTTCTTTTCGGTGTGGTCTTTGCCTGGTTTGGGGATCAGGGTAATGCTGGCTTCATAAAAAGAGTCTGGAAGTTTTCCTTCTGCTTCAATTTTTTTGAAACAGCTTCAAGGGAATAGGTGTTATTTCTTCTTTAAATGTTTGGTAGAATTCCCCAGGGAATCCATCAGGTCCTGGGCTCTTGTTTTTTTGGGAGGTTTTTGATCACTATTTCAATCTCGTTACTAGATATAGGTCTATTCAGGTTGTCAATTTATTCCTGGTTCAATTTGGGGAGTTTATATTTTTCCAGGAATGCATCCATTTCATCTAGGTTGCTTAACTTATTGGCATATAACTGTTGATAATAGCTTCTGATGATTGTTTCTACTTCCTTGGTGCTAGTTGTGATCTCTCCCTTTTCATTCATAATTTTATTAATTTGAGCTTTCTCTCTTTTCTTTTGGATTAGTGTGGCCAATGGTTTATTGATCTTATTGATTTTTTCAAAAAACCAGCTTCTAATTTCATTGTTACGTTCTACTGTATCTCTAGTTTCTACCTCATTGATCTCTGCTCTATTCTTGATTATTTCCCTTCTTGTGTGTGGAGTTGGTTTAATTTGTTGTTGATTCTCCAATTCTTTAAGGTGTAGAGACAGCTGGTGTATTCTGGATTTTTCAATTTTTTTGAGGGAGGCTTGGATGGCTATGTATTTCCCCCTTAGGACCACCTTTGCTGTATCCCATAGGTTTTGGACCAATGTGTCTTCATTCTCATTGGTTTCCATGAATTGTTTAAGTTCTTCTTTGTTCTCCTGGTTGATCCAAGCATTCTTAAGCAAGGTGGTTTTTAGCTTCCAGGTGTTTGAGTTCCTTCCAAACTTTTCCTTGTGGTTGAGCTCCAGTTTCAAAGCATTGTGATCTGAGAATATGCAGGGAGTAATCTCAATCTTTTGGTATCAGTTGAGTCCTGATTTGTGACCCAGTATGTGGTCTATTCTGGAGAAGGTTCCATGTGCATTTGAGAAGAATGAGTATTCTGTTGTTTTAGGGTGGAATGTTCTGTATATATCTATGAGGTCCATCTGGTCCAATGTGTCATTCAATGCTTTTGTTTCTTTATTGATTTTTTGCATGGATGATCTGTCTATTACTGAGAGAGGCATGTTAAGATCTCCTACTATAAATGTATTCATATCAGTATGACTCTTTATCTTGATTAATAGTTTTCTTATGTAATTGGCTGCTCCCATTTTGGGGGCATAGATATTTACAATTGTTAGATCATCTTGGTGGATAGTCCCTTTAAAAATTATGTAGTGTCCTTCTGTATCTCTGATTAAAGTCTTTAGTTTAAAATCTAATTTATCTGATATGAGAATCACTACCCCAGCCTTCTTTTGATGCCCATTGGCATGAAAGATGCTTCTCCATCCCTTCACTTTCAATCTGGGTGTATCCTTAGGTTCGAAATGGGTCTCCTGTAGACAACATATGGATGGGTCCTGTCGTTTTATCCAATCTGCAACCCTGTGTCATTTTATGGGCACATTTAGACCATTCACGTTGAGAGTGATTATTGATAGATATGTTTTAATTGACATTGTGTTACCTTTGAAGTCTTTCTTTCTGTAGATTGTCTCTATATTTCTGTTCAATGATATTCTTGGGGTCTTTCCTCTTTTATAGAACTCCCCTTAATATTTCCTGCAGTGTCGGCTTGGTGGTCGCATACTCTTTTAAGCCTTGCCGGTCTTGGAAACTCTTTATCTCTCCATCAATTTTGCATGTCAGTCTTGCTGGATAAAGTATTCTTGGTTGCATGTTCTTCTCATTTAGTGCCCTGAATATATCTTGCCAGCCCTTTCTGGCTTGCCAGGTTGCTGTGGACAGGTCTGACGTTATTCTGATGAGCTTTCCTCTGTATGTAAGGAGCTTCTTTGTCCTAGCTGCCTTCAAGAGAGTTTCTCTAGAATTATAATTCCTCATTTTTACTATCAGGTGTCTCGAGGTGTTTCGAGAATCTAAAGCCTTGGGGGGGTGTGGAGACCAGTCTGCCTCTAGTGAACGCTGTTTCCATTTGCGAGATTGGGAGAATTTTCATGGAGAACGTGTTTCACTATATTTTCTAGACTTCTTTCTTTCTCCTCCTCTTCAGGGATTCCAATAATTCTGACGTTGGAATGTTTCATGGCATCATTTATTTCCCTGATTCTGTTTTCATGGCTTCTAAGCTGTTTGTTCCAGGCTTCCTCCTGATCCTTTCTCTCTATCTGTTTTTCCTCCAGATCACTAATTCTATCTTCTTTCTCAGTTACCCTAGCTTTTAGAGAATTTAGATTAGATTGGAACTCATTGAGAGCCTTGTGAACATCATCCCTGGTGGCTTTCCGTTCTGCCCTAACATTGTGAACATCATCCCTGGTGGCTTTCAGTTCTGCCCTAATCAATTCCGTTTGGTCATCCATGGCTTTCTCCAGCCTAGCTATTGCCTGGATAATTGTTAGCCTGAATTCCCTTTCCAACATAATGTCTATGTCGGTAGCCATTAGCTCTGTTGCAGAAGGTCCATTCTCTGAATTTTTCTTCTGCTGGGCATTCCTCCTCCTAGTCATTTTGGTGAGAGATGGCTGAACGTATGTAGCTGGATGTATCGAACGTGGTGCAATCAAGGTGCACCCTGGAATGCTTCTGAGCAATCAAGAGTCCCCATCCAAATGAAAGAAAAAAAGAAAGAGAGAAAGAAGAATGAAAGAGAGAGAGAGAGAAAGAGAGAGAGAGACAGGAAAAAGAAAGAAAGAAAAAAGAGAAGGCTCAGCCCAAATGGGCCCCAAGGTAAGGTTTGTGAAGTATACAAACAAAAACAGACAAACAAAAAGACTGATACAAGTATATGACAAGAGAAGAAAAAATATATATACATATATATGTAGAAGCAAAACAAACAAACAAAAAAAGAACCTTGTGAAAAAGAACCCCAAGTATAAGATTTATATACTACCAGGACAAACACAAATACACAGAAACACTGGTGGAAGAAAAATATGGGAGAGTGGTTATAAATTCTCAGTGTGGGCGAGGAAGGTTATTTCAATTCTTCCTGGCTATATCTTGATATCTTTTTTAAGGACTCAACTTTCCTAAGATAACGGGGGATTAAAAATTGGTTTACCTATAGGGGTAGCATTGATTGGGGAAAGGGGATTACCTTGAAGTTTAACTCTATATGAATATTAACAAATAAAAATAAAGAAAAGAATGAACTAAACTAAACTAAAGTAAAATTTAAAAAAAAATTAAAAAGTAGAAAAGAAAAAAAAAAACACGAGTATACATATCAAAAAGTTCAGGTTAAAAGGTTATTATGGAATTTGATGTACTGGACATCTCACTGTGATGGTAAATAGGCTAAAAAAGTATCTATATAAAAATTTTAAAAAAAAGTTTTTTAAATTAAAAAATGAACCAGAATAGTGGGAACAAATTAAAAATTAAAAGTTGTATCTATGAAGTAGTAGTGATTGTTCTCTTGTCGGTTTTTTTTTTTTTTTCCTGGTTAGCTTTCTGGGGGAGGGGCCTGCCGCGTGGGTTTTCAGGCAGTGTTTCCTGAGTTAAGTCCCCCCACCCCCCTGAAGGGGGTGGGCTCTGAGGAAACCGGTTTTTCAGGATTTTGTTCTCTGGAGGTTTTTATGTCTGTTCATTTGTTTTCTCTCCTCTTGGTAGCTCTTGATGATTTTGGGAGGTTTAGAGGAAAGCAAAGTGTACCCAGACCTCCCTCCCAGAGAGAAGCCTCAGTCCATTCCCCTCTGCGTGCTGAAAAGCAGGTTCCCAGCCACGGTCTCTGGGGACACAGGAACTCCTGCTTGTACCCAAAACCACAACAGCGCCAGAGAGGTTCCAAGCAGCGATCCCACCCTGAGATTTTCCCGCTGGCCTGGGCTGGGAGAGCTCAGACTTTCCAGGTCTGAGATCACCGGGCTGGGCTGGCGCCGCCAGGCCTCTCTCAGGGGAGGGGGTGGGGCGCTTCTCAGGCTCTGCTAGCACGGCACGGTGCACGTGTGGGAACTGCAAAAAGGCTGTTTCTGCCGCACGAGGGTCCCAGCCCCTCCCGCATGCCAAGTGCCCTTAGGAGGTCTCCTCACGGCTCAGGGACCAAGACCTGGTTTCTCCACCACACTCTCTCTGGCTCAGTGCCAGGGGTGTCTGTCCTTGGTCAGGGGACTTAAGCCCCTGTCCCTAACCGTTCCAATTCCCACAATTTCACCCCCTGATCCTTTGCTCTTTTTGAGTGCTTTCTACCGGACTTCAAGTTAATGCTGGTCCCCAAATGCAGGGGACTCTCGTATTGGGGTATCACTTTCCAATGGGTCACCTCTGGTGGCTCCCTCCCCCTTCTGTTTCTCTTCTGATCCCAGTCCAACATTCCCACTCTGCTTTACCTGCCCACTGGTGTCTTCTGCCCCCGTAGAGATCCAGACGTGTATAATTCTGATCTCAGGCTGATTTCATGGGTGATCAGAGTTCCTTGGTAGGTAATCAGCTCATTTCAAGGTACAGGTTGAAACGGCGCCTCCTCCTAGTTCCCCGCCATCTTGTCCCCCTCCCAGAGTCTTTCTTTATTTTACCTTACTCAGAAGTGATATGCTCAATGGCTTTTTTCTCCAGACAGTTATTGAAAATAATCAGTGGTGATTATTTAACATTACAGCTGCCTGATGCGGGGATAAAGATAAAACAAGAGGCACACACACACACACACACACAATGTTAAGAAACGATCTGAGGAATGAGACATCCATAAAAGTTTTGGAAAATTCCAACATCCTCCTGGATATCTAGAAACCCACATGTACACATAAAGCTACATGCATTCCCAGCAAACACCTTAGAACGTCCTAAATGCTCTCATCTTATGAATCTTGAGGCTTTATGCAAGGGTGAGGTGAGGACAAGGCAGAGCTGGAAATGACAGAAGTGCAGAAGATGGATCCCAAGTTCACACTCAGAGCCATAAGCAAGCACTGGAGATTTCATGGTTTAAAGTATATAAAGAAATTTCTGTCTAGTCATAGCTGACCACTAAGATAAATGATGCAGAAACTACAGTAGTTTTACATAATAGACCTTACAGAATCAGTTCAATCAAGTCATTAAAGGGAAAAAAAAGAGCAACAAAAACAACAAAAAAGCACCAATAACTAATTCTGAAGAGGGGCAGGAGAAAAATCTGATTTACCGAGTTTTCACATGATATTACTTAGAAGTTTAGTTTTCAGCAAAAAATTACATGACATCCAAAGAAGCAATGAGATATGGCCCATGTGCAGGGAAAAAAACAGTCAACAGAAAGGATTCCTGAGGTAGCTGGCATGCTGGACTTACCAGACAAAGAGCTTAAACCAGCTATTGCAAATCTGTTCAAAAATAAAAGAAACCATATCTAAAGAACTAGAAGAAAACATGAGAAAAGTGTCTCACCAAATAGAAAATATCAAAAAAGAGACAGAAAATTCTGAAAAGTACTGAAATTCTGGAGTCAAAAAGTACAGTAATTTGACTGAAAAGTTCACTAGAGGAGCTTAATGTAAATTTGAGCTGGCAGAAGAAAAATTCAGTAAACTTTAAAATCAGTTAATTGATACTATCCAGCATGAGGCAGATAAATTAAAAAGAATGAAAAGAAAATTAATGGAGCCTCAGAGACCTATGGGACCATTAACAGGGCCAACATATGTATAATGGGAGTCCCAGAAAGAGGAAGGAGAAAGAAATGGGCAAACGGAACATTTAAATAGTGTCTGAAATCTTCCCAAATTTGACTTGTTAAAAGTGTTAATCTATACATTCAAGAAGCTCAATCCACTCCAAATAGGAAAAAATTCAAAGAGGTCTAGACCAAGATACATCATAAACCATCAAAGACAAAGAAAGGAACTTAAACTTCAAGAAAGAAGCAAAAATATTAACATCTAGGGGCACCTGGGTGGCTCAGTCAATTAAGTGTCTTCAGCTTGGGTCATGATCCCAGGGTCCTCAGATCAAACCCCATATCTGGCTCCCTGCTCAGTGGGAAGTCTGCTTCTCCCTCTACCTCTGACCCTCCCCACCTCTCATGCTCTCGCTCTCTCAAATAAATAAATAAATAAAAATCTTTAAAATAGATATATATTTTATATATGTATATAATATATATATTATTGGTGTATATATTCGGTTACTTTTTATTGTTATATATGTTTCATTTATAATATATATTTCATTTATATATATACATATATATGTATATATATTAACATCTAATTTCTCATGGTGACCAGAAAGCAGTGGAATAACACATTCAAAATGCTGAAAGGAAAAGAATGTCAAGAAAGAATTCTATACCCAAAAAAACTACCCTTCCAAAATGAAGGAGAAATGAAGATATTCTCGGAAAAACAAAAGCTGAGAACATCTGTCAGTAGCAGGCATCCCCAAGAAGAGGTACTAAAGAGTGTTTGAGGCTGAAATGCGAGGACAATGGATAGAGACTCAATCCATGTGAAGAAAGAAAGAGTGCTGGTACAGGTGACTATGTAAGTAAAGGTAAAGACGGCATAAACAGTCTTTTGTTTACAATGGTTTCATCCTCTTAGCCGAAGGAAAACTGCATAAAGCAATACTAGAAAAATTGTGTTGATGGATTATATGTGTGTAAAGTTGTAATTTGTACAATACTAGCACAATGGAGGGGAAAGAGTAAAGCTGAAAAGGAGCAAAATTTTTGTGTACTACTAAAACTATATTGATACTAATATAAACTAAATGGTTATAAATTAAAGTATTAATTGTAATTCCAGGGAATAAAGTTAGTTCAAGAAATAATAGGAGAAGAAATAATAGAATTAAAATGGTACATTAGAAAATAAAGACATTAAAAGAATCTCTTCACCTGTTCATATTTTTTTCTTTCTTCATGAGCCCCTTTTGAAAATCTATGCATTTCTGGGAATTTATCCCTTTCATCTAGGTTGTAAAATTCCTTGGGGCACAATTGTTCATAGCATGCCCTATAGTCCTTTTTATTTCTATAAAGTTGGGAGTGATGTCCCCTTTTTCATTCTTGATTTTAGTAACTTGAGTATTGATTCTCTTTTTTTCTTTTGGTCTAGCTAAAGGTTTGTCAAAGAACAAATTTTTTGTTTAGTTGATTTTTCTCTGTTGCTTTCTATTCTTTATTACATTATTTCCACATTAATCTTTATTATATTCTTCTTGCAGCTGCTTTTTTTTATTACTTTTCTCATATTTTTCTAGGTTTTTTTTAGATAGAAAACTAGGTTAGTGATTTGAGATCTTTTTTTTCTTTTACTTTTTATTATTATAAAATATTTATTTGTTTGTTTGAGAAAAAGAGCTAGAGCAAGGGGAGGAGCAGAGGGAGAAGGAGAGAGAGAATCCCTTAAGCAGACTCCCTGCTGAGCACAGAGCCTGGCATGGGGCTCAATCCCAGGACCCTGAAATCATGACCTGAACCAAAGGCTGACACTTAACCTACTCAGCCACCAAGACTCCCTTAGATGTTAATATTTTTGAGGATAGGAGACAACTTGCTTTTCTCTTGCTGCTTTAAGTTTCTTTTTGTCTTTGCAAGTTTATGATGTGTCTTGGTCTAGATCTCTTTGGTTCAAAGACAAGGGTCATGTTTGTTTTTTACCATCATTTTATTCCCAGTGCCCAGCCCAGGAACTTGGCACAAAACAATCAGGAAATAAATACATGTTGAAAGAATCCTAAATTAATGAACCTTGAGAATATTTTGATTGTCACTAAAGGAGAGATTTTAAATAACCCTAGGGATGAAATTAAGAAAATGGAGATTCTGTAATAGAAATAGCATCATACACTTCAAAATAGATTCTGTTGTTGACATTTTAATCCTCTATTCTCAGAATCCAAACAAGGGAACTATTTTACCAAAATTAAGTTTCAGTAGAGAAAAATAACAACCATATTAAGTGCATATGAAGCTGAGCAGGAGGTTGTTTCTCTGGGTGGAGGATGTGGCTGGAGTAGGGGGCTTCTTGTGAGAAGAGCCATCATGTGTGTGCCCACTCAGGGAATCTTGGGTCCTCTTGCAGCTCCTGCCATCCCACACAGCTCCACTGGACGCCAGGATCTGTGGTGAAAATGAGGAAGGGAAACCTTGGAAGTCCTTTTAACCCATGAATATTTTGCTTTTAAAGTCATAGTTTCAATACATCCTGGTATGTTATCAAAGTATTCTTTTTTCCCTAAGAAGAGCAAATTTACAGTATATTTTTCCAGTTCTACATTTAGACATGGCTTAAATGACTTTCTGCATAAAAGACAAATTCTCTGGGCACATATTTCTTGGGTAACAGGCATTTAGCTCAAAATTTGTTGACTATGGTACAACTGTCTTCTGAAACTGGGTACAGAGGGAATGATGGAGGGCAAGTTAAGTTTCTGTATCTTTGAATGTCAACTATTCATACTTCAATACTTCCAGAATCTTTTCAAGCTCTTGTAAATAAAAAGAAAAATAGCCTAGTGGGAAAGCTGGGCACGTGTGGGGGCAGGGAATATACAGGACCTCTCGGCGCTTCCTGCATAATTTTGCGATGAGCCTAATACTGCTCTAAGAAATAAAGTCTATTTTTTTTTAAAGAAGGAAAAATACCTATGTGGATTTTGGAATGAATCTCTTCTCACTTCCCACTCCAAAATACAGTCATCATTTTGTAGATGAATCTTTCACACTGACTTAAGTATACTATTATGTTTTTTTTTTTTTAATTTCACTATAGTCCTTTCTCCCTCATGCATCTCTGTATTTATTCTACCCTGTTGAGTTTTTATCCTCACTCTTCTCTTCTTATGTGTTTCTTAGAGTTCATTCTATCTTACCACCTATTAAGGATTTCAAGCAGTTTTCTACATTTTTCTTCTGATTCCTGTAATAAAGCAATTGAAAGTTATGTTACATTCTATGACTCAAGATGTTACTCACTTTCCGTTTTGGTATTCCACAGAATACTTTATTTGTTGTTAAAATAAGTCAAGCTCTAAGCAGAAACTTTTTTTTTTTAACCAATAGGCAGGTATGTATGTGCCTTGCTTTGGACCCCTTCCCCCTCTACTTTGATGACAATCAGAATTCTTCCTTGGATATTCAGGTGCAGGACAAGTTGCTGGGCCTAATTTCTACCCCACTGTCGGAGTATTCAGGAGACATTCATCTAGTCGGGCTCTCTTGGGTCTTCTACGGGGGCCTTCCTAACATTCCCAACCAATGAAGCACAAGACCGACCACAAATCCCAGTATGCACTGCTACAGAGTCGTTCTGATGCCCTGCCTCCCCATGGCCCCCAACTTGAAAAGTCCCTGTTTTGGCATCAGCTCTCCTCTTCCACCCCAACTACCTTCTGCCTTGTTTTTTTCTACTAGAGTAAAACAACACCAATGTCTGATAAAAGTATGGGGAAATTCCATCTTAGAAATTATAGAACTACAACTTGAAACAATGATACATTACGGTATATTTATCTCTAATCTTAGTTAAGATTTTTAAGCAGTTATTTTGTGACTATGCATTATTGGTAAGAATGCAAATCAGCACAGGTATTTTAAAAAGATTGTACCCTTTGAATCAGTAATTCTACTTTCAGGAATTTTTTTACAAAGAAACTATAATAATTATCATTCACAGCATTATTTGTAACAGAAAACCAAAGCACCAATAATGGGAGAATGGTTAAAATGAGAATTTATACTGAGATTTTAGATGGTTCTTTTAGGTTATTTTTTAAAATATATTTACTAACAAGGGCACCTGGGTGGCTCAGTCAGTTAAGCATCTGCCTTAAGCTCAGGTCATGATCCCAGGGTCCTGGGATTGAGCCCTCCCTTGGGCTCCCTGCTCTTCGGAGAGCCTGCTTCTCCCTTTGCCTCCCTCCCTCCCTCTCTCTTTCTGTCTCTCTAACTAATAAATAAATAAAATCTTTTAAATATATATATATAGACTAACATCTAAAAATGTTTATTATATAAGTCAAAAATGTTTCATAACTCTGTCACATACAATATATCACATAGAGGGTTACCCCAATTTTGTTCTCTATACCATATTTATATAAGCAAATATTTTCACCATATAAACAGGAGTTTATATATGTCTACTTGTATAGAAAAAAAACTGCTAAAAACAAATACAAAAATGTATCAGTAATTATTTTTAGGTAACAATTTATAAAGTTCCCCTCAACTTTTCCTATTTGTAATAGATTCTATTATAAGATTAAATTCCTTTTAAAATTAGAGTAGAAAACAAGTAACATCATAAAAATATTTGTATTACTGAGAAACAAAGTGGTGAGTTAATGCCCTGTTACAAAATTAGCATTTTTGGCTGTATTTAATTGTTCCTCAGACCTCAAAACTTTATTCAGTGCATGGCACAGAATTAGACATAACCACGTTACCACAAAAACATAATGGCCACCCAGATAATGATTAGAAAAGAGGTTCAATAATCGATTTACTCCAACAGTGAGTCATATTTAGAAACTGCTCAAAGCAAACTATACTCAAGATGATGTGAACGAACTCACATTCTGGAACCATTTATAGTGCGGAAAGCAGTATTTTACAAAGCAGTACCCATACATAGGTTAGAAATGATGAGTGCTTCCCAACATCTACTTAAATAAAAGATGATAGATGATTCATTGAGAGAGAGAGAAAAACAATACAAACTAGAGAGGAAACAAAATTCAGTTGCAGGTGGAATTCTCCCTTACTTATTTGATTTGTCCTCTTATCATTATTATGCTTTCTCTTCTGGGAAGAGAACCAAGAATCAGAATTTCTGAAAATGCATTCTCCGCTGGTTTATGGGCACAAATCATGACAGGCACTCTAGGAAAAAAACAGCACATGGGTGATTACTAGACATTCAGCCTCAAACCTCCATAAACACTCCTAGTGTGCTATCAGCAAAAAGTTTTGGTTGTTCCTCCAGTGAAGCCCAGACAAAACGAGAGCTCACGTAGCCTACCCGAGGCTTACTCTCTCCTGGGTCCCCTGGGTTGCCACTAGCTGGCTTTATAACCTGGAGTTAGTAGAAAGCAGGGCAGAAGAAGTACTTTTTTCCACGTTGGAAGAATCTTGGCCCATGCCTCATCATCATCTCTAAGGAAGTGGAATACCATAAAAGAAAATTCTAAGTGGCAATGAAATCATAAAAGAACATGGGAAAAAATCTCTTCTAACCATTCATCCTTTCCATGCAAATGTTCTACTGACTTTACTTACAAAAGTATAAAAGTCTTCTTTGCTGAAGGACCACCTTCCCCCTATTCATCGGCTTGACTCACCCCGTGGGTGAAGGGGATTAGGAAACCTCACATCCCGTATGGGTTATGCTGAAGCCACAATCACCCACTGCTTAGACTCTTTCTATAAAAATGAATAAAGTAGCTATCACTGTATATTTTGTTATGTTCTGGGCACTGTGCTGATGACGTCCATGTATTATTTTACCTAATCCTATCAAACCTGTTCAATATTAGTTGTGTGATTGCTACATTTTAAAGATGGAGATCTTGAGACTCCAAGAGGGTCTTCCAGATAGAGAAGCAGATCTGGGATTCTCACCCAAATGTGCCTGAAGCCAAAACCTCCATTCTTCCCATCTGTATCAGGTTGCCTGGAGAACCAATCAGCCTAACTAAATCAGTTTGTTTTATACAGTACAGAATAGTTTTAATGGGCTCATGCTTTACTTCATCCCACATGTTCAGTGTAGATTTTAAGATCAGAGATATTCTAGGTAATTAGAAGTCATCTGCTCTCTACTCTTCTCTGTTAAACCAATGGACCTTGGGCATTTGTTTTTTATAGCAATCAGCCTACAGTAACCAATACAGAAATTGTTATCTTGAAGTGGGGTGTTGTCCTAATTAAACCCTAAAATATGTGGCATTGTTTCAGCAGGCAGGCAGCAGGCAGCCAGGAACACTAGAGAATCTGTTCATGCCATGGAGAAGTATTTGGAGAAACTGTGTCCTGAGCTAATGTGGTCAGCAGAGCACAGTGGGTCTGGAGGGAGTCAGAGTGTCCCAGTGTTTGGGGTCCTTTGGTCTGTCCTTAGCAAGGTAGGAAATAAGCTTGGGAAACACATCGACAGTTTTCAAGAAGGAAATTAAAGGAAAGAGAACATTCAAAGCCAAGGAAGTTTGATTAGAAAAGCCAAGTGCTTCTGGCCTAAAACGGAAGAGAGTAAGACTAACTAGAGCTTTGGGCAACAAAGGTTAATAAGACTCCTTAGTTGACCAGTGACCTGGACACATGTTCGATACTAGACTCCACCCCGAGCTTCTTGTCCACCAGGAAGCATGGCCAGAGGAACCAAAGATAAAAAATCATGTCTTAGAATGAACTGGGGTATGGTCATTCCCCCACACAGCTGACCAGAAACAAACAGGTGAGAAGCCCAGTTTCAGAGGGAAGGGTACAGCCTAAGAAACCATGATCCTGGTCTAAAAAAAAATCCATGATTATTGGGTAGGTCTTGAAAAAGGCTTCAGGAGCCAAACTTTGCATGCACTGGAAGTAAAATGCAAGTTATTCAGTCACAATCCACAAGCCGACTTCAACTGTAGCTAGGGAAAGGAAAGAACGGGAATCCCTGTTCTTCCCCCAAACGGGAATCCAAGCAGTATTCGTGTATAACAAGGTACCCTCAGAACTTAGCAGCTCAAGAATATAAACTTAGTATCTCACACAGTTTCTGTGGGGCAGGAATCCAGGGTCCACTCAGCCAGGTGGATCAGGGTCAGGGGTCAGGCATCTTGTAGTCAAGATGCCTCAGGGGCTGTGATCATCTGGTCTGGACAGGGGCTGGGAGGTCTGCTTCAGGGGGCCTGTCCTTAGATCCAGCAAGTCTATGCTCGTGGTCACTGAGACCGCAGTTCCTCACCCATGAACCTCTCCCCCTGGCTGTGTATGTGTCCTTAGACAAAGTGGACAGCTTCCCCTGGAGGGCACCATGCATGAGACGAAAAGATGGGAGCCACATGTGGTCATCCCAGCAGTTTCCCATTGGTTAGGCAGGCCAGCCCTGTCCAGCATGAGAGGAGACAGCACAGCCCAAGTCAGGTGGCTTAAAACAACATTCTCTCTCAGCTCTGGAGGTGAGAAGACCAAAATCAGGGTCTCAGCAGAGTTGTTTCCTGCTGGAAGGGAGAACCTCTTCCTTGACTCTCTTCTAGCTTCTGGTGATTGCTGGCAATTCTTGGCCATCATTGGTTTGTAGACCCATTGTCCGATCTCTGTACCCATGCTCTTACCCATGCCCATGGTCTTCTATGCTCTGTCTGTGTCTACAAACCTCCCTCTCCTGACTCGGACACCAGCCATCAGATTTAGAGACCCACCCAATCCGGTATGATCTCATCTTCACTCAATTACGTCTGCAAAACCATTTTTCCAAAAAATGTCACAGTCTGTGATTCTGATCGACATGACTGGGCGGGGGAGGGACGGTTCACTTGTCCACCGGGCATAAACATGAAACCGAGGGGCTGAGACGCGTTCGGGGTCACGTTGGAAGCTCGCTTCCACAGCCATGGATAATGCGGTTGTGTCGGTGCCGCTGTTGGCATTTCTATAGCTGTTACTCACCTTCACACTCACACTCTTCCCTTTCCACCCCACAAGTCCTCTCGGGGCAATGTGTTCTACCCTCCCAGCTTCAGGTGCCACCGTGCTGGTGACGTACAGACCCCGCCTGTAACTTCGATCCACCTGATGTGCTGCAAAACCATGTTTTGACTTGTCTGATTAACATCTTGATGTGGGGTTTCTCAAACCCTGAAAACAACCATCTCTAAGTAGAATTGACCACCTAATCCCCACAGACGCATAAAACATGTCTCCTATTCAGATGTGTCATTAAAGCCTCCCAAATGCTGCTCTGAACAATAATGAAGTCCATTTCCTCACATCCATTTCTGTGGGACTGCTGCCCACAGGTATAGCTGAACAAGGAGCGCGTCTCCAATCATCTTGCCTTTCCCCAATCCGTCACGACCATCATGTTTTCATACATACAGAGCAAAGAATGGCACTCCTTTGCTATAAAATATTGTTTTTTTTAACCCAAACTTTTTCCTTTTTTAAAATTTGTATTTATTTATTTGGGAGAGAGAGAGAGCAAGCACGAGACAGGTGGTAGGGGCAGGGAGAGAGGGGGAAGGAGACTCCTTGTTGAGCAGAGTCCAATGCCGGACTTGATCCCAGAACTCTGGGATCATGACCTGAGCTGAAGGCAGACACTTAACCCACTGAGCCAGCCAGGCACTCTGAAAATATTCAGTAGTTTTCTATTTCAAACTTTCACCCCGGCTTTAGAAACCCTGCAGGTTGGTGAAGTTCATTCCCCTTAACATGATCAGTCCTTTGTCTTTCTTCATGTACGTTGTGTCTTCTGCATGAAGTATCCTTCTTAATTTCAACCCTCTTTCAAATGATCTCTCCGATTCCTGTTTCTTCAAGAAGCCATTTCACTAACCATATAGATAGAGATAGAGATAGATAGAGATAGAGATAGATAGAGATAGAGATAGAGATAGAGATAGAGATAGAGATAGATAGAGATAGAGATAGAGATAGAGATAGAGAGATCTCCACAGATAAAACTGGCATCTCCTTTCTTGATCCTCAGTATTATATTTTGCCACTAAAATCTAATCCAGCTGTATTTATCTATCCCTTTTATGATAAAGAATTTGAATGATCATCACTTAAGTTTAAAATGTCAACACCTAACTCCATGATGTGAGAGAGAAAAATAGAAAGAGGGAGGGAAGAGGTGACGGGAGGAAGAGAGGTACAGCTGACTTACTGTCCAACAATCAGGGGAAGACATCGATTCCAAATATTGTTTTTTTACAAAAAGGCTTCTCCTCAAAAGCAGCTCAGAGCAACTGAGAGTAGGCTGGGTCTTAACCAGACTGATCACCTTTCTTCCCCAAGCAATAGTTGGGAGGCGCAGTTTCAGCAGTGATGGAAGTGTTTGCTTTAGGTCTGTCTCAGAGGCTTTGCCCCTCTGGGTGCTCCCCTCTTTCCCATAGTGGGGTGTGCCATGCCTTTGGCCAACATTGGCCACACCAAAAACCCGGCTTGAATGTTGTCCGATGCTCGTCGTGAGAGAGGATGCTCTCTGGTCTGGACAGGGGCTGGGAGGATGCTCGTGTCGGATGCTCATCGTGGGAGAGGCTTTATCTGCTTCCCCATTACATGTCTCCAGAAAAATCTATTTTTGCCAGCGTTAAAAATCACCAGACTACATTTGAACTACCGATTAGAAAGCCTCCATTCGTAATACGCATAAATGCCTGAAGCGCTGAAATCTATGTGTGAACTTTCTTTTCTGAAGCCGGGAGAAACATCATCAATTCATTAATTCACCCTCTTCCTTGAAGGACTGAACTCTTGAAGTACAAACACACTCTTTGGAACACACGAAAAGAATGCCCAGGCATTGGAAGGAGGATTTTCTACAGAAGATGAGCCCCCCTCCCCCACCCCACTGCCCACTGTTGGTCCACACAGCTCTAGCAGAAGGCTTGTTGGCCGACTCATCATGCTTGACTTACAGCCTGACCGTCCTGTGTCTTACCTTCCGGTTCTTATTCCTGGCTCACCCAACACCAGAGAGGCACTGGGCCAAACAGTCAAGCAGGCGGGAGGATGACTGTGGTTTTCTGTCCTGCCACGGCACCCTGCCAGCTGCCCGGGGCATTCAGGACCCTCGTACTGTCCCGTCCCTTGGCTTCCCACCCCGTCCTCCACTCCGGACTCTGCTCTTCATGCTGGATGCTTCAGTCCCACTGTCCCAGAAGGCTCTGTCAGGGTGGAGATCGCAATCTACTTTCACTGGTGCATCCCAAGCCCTTGAAGAGTGCCTAGGCCATGACAAGTGCATAGACAAACACTTGCTTGGTGAGCAAATGACACGTCAGGAACCCCAAACATCAGGGTGAGACACAAAGTGAGAGAAGAGGTCCCCTTCTGGGCTTGCCTAAGGAGCAAGAGGCAGCCCCAGCTGCGGTAGAAGGGGGTAAGGCCACAGTGATGGTGCAGGTCCCTGGCCTAAGTGGCCTTAGTGGCCCTGCCCACTTCTGAAGGTCCTGGACGCAGTGGCAGAGGGAGGCCTGGGCCACCTCAGGCAGCACTGCCACTGGGATCCTCAGTGTGGCTTCTTGGATCCTCGTACCTTGGCCATCTGTGGAAGGCTTCCAAGGCCAGAGAAATCCTTTACCCTGTGCTTTCATAAAATGGAAAGGATCAAAGATCCTCTTCTATAGAAACTACCTCCATATTCTTTAAAGGAAGGCCCACTAATTTTTATCAACAAGGAGCCCAGCAGATTCACCATCAGCGAATGGAAACACCGCAGTCTCTGCCAAGCTATCGCATTCCCTCTTTTACTATAAAAGCTGCATATGATTGTGGCGTTTTAAAGGCAGTGAGCCATCTGTAAAAGGAGAGCTTAAACAGCTTTCTAAACACTCTCTCCCTCCCCAGAACATTTCAAGAGAGGGTTTCTTTGTTCTTGGAAGTTTTCTTTCTTTCTTCCTCTTAAAAAAAAAAATATATATATATATGGATAATATTTTTCTTCTTAAAAGAGGTGGTTGGCGCATGGAGACCAGAACTGTAAGGGGAGAAAACACACCATAGAGTGTTAGAGCTCAAATGCCATCAGGAGGTGCTTGGGAAACACCGTCTGCCACCTGAAATCCACATTAGAGCACCCGTTACAGTGGAATTACAATGTATCAGATAGAACACTGACCCTTCCAGGGAGCACAGTGAGACAGGAGCCCCCTGAAGGAACAGCACAGGGAGAAATTCTGAAGGACTAGCCCCGGTACTTAAAATTCAAAATATGATGGACACCCAGAGGGCACAGTTTTTAAGAAAGTCAATGAATTTCTCAGCACTTCTGAAGAATATCTACTGAGGATCGCCCCATGGAAATCTATATGTTCTGAATAAGCCCAGCAATAAACCTATTGAGTATGCATGGAAATTATGTCCTCTCTGAAGAGCTGTATGGTTTCTCATCTTCAGAAACACCAGCTTTTGAATCAATGGTGCAATACATTTTCAGAGAAGTTGCTGGACCATGTGCTTCTGACTGTCATAACCCGCCCCATGTCCACAGTGGTCTCCATATCCCAGGACATCAGTTGGTGTATTTATTGAATTAATAAATTGATTTGAAGTTTAATTGGAAATTTGAAATCTGAACCACTGGGTTATTAATTAAATAGATGATTTTATTAAATATCTATTTTATTCTTTTTTTTTAAATTCATTAGTTTGCTTTTTGGACTCTAATCGCCATCTAATCCCACTTCCTAGTTGATGAGAGAATATCTAGTACATAACCAAGGCCAACCCCTTTGGAGCAGACACTCCAAGAACACAATGATTTGGTTTCCAATTGTCAGTACGACCACTGGTCAGGCAAAGATACCTCCCCCGGGGCGCCTGGGTGGCTCAGTCGTTAAGCGTCTGCCTTCCTCTCGGGTCATGATCCCAGAGTCCTGGGATCGAGCCCCACATCGGGCTCCCTGCTCAAAGGGAAGCCTGCTTCTCCCTCTCCCTCTGCTGCTCCTCCTGCTTGTGTTCCCTCTCTCGCTGTGTCTCTCTCTGTCAAATAAATAAATAAAATCTTAAAAAAAAAAAAAAGATACTTCCCCCTAAGTCAAAAGCAACATTTCAAATGAGGCCAAATACTCCAATAGAGAGGTAAACCATGTCTAGGGATTTTCTGTTTATTTCTTCTTTTCCTTTTCTCTGTGCTGTATAATTTCATAATTGCTTTTGCTGACCTGAAAAAAAAATGTAACATGTAAAAGTTTCATTTGAAAATATTTTCTTGGGGCACTTAAATATAAAAGTTTCATTTCAAATTCTTTTCTTGGAGCACCTGAGGGCCTCAGTCAGTAGAATGTCTGCCTTTGTCTTGGGTCGTAATTCCAAGGTTCCTGGGATTGAGCCCCACATTGGGATCCTTGCTCAAAGGGGAGCCTGCTTCTCCCTTTCCCTCTGCTGCTCCCCCTGCTGTACTCTCTCTGTCAAATAAATAAATATATAAATAAAATCTTTTTTAAAAATTAAATTTTTTTCTTTATATTTCTAAATGCGACCCTTACACAGAAAACTTAAGATGTCAACCCGAGAAAATACAAACATAATTTGAGTGAGAAAATAATGTGCCCCAGCTGCCTATCTGTGGAAGAGCTTAAACGCAGAGCTGTACTCGTTAGTCGACCGTGCTGGATTGGACCACACCAGGCTACAGTTACTTTCTTTATTCTTTCATGTAATCTGCTTTGCTCACAATACAAGAGGAGACAGCAAGTGATAATATGAGTAAACTCACGGAGCAGGGAAGCATTCAGTCAGCTAATCCATTGTTCCTGAGCATATGTCCCTTGGAATATATGGGAATGAGCAGGTCGTATTGTTCCTCATCAACAGAAAACAATCTCTAACAGAGATGGGAGAAAACACACAGAAAAATGCAGAGAAAGAGATAAAGTAATGAACAGCGTGCACAGCCCCTGAGCTGTCTTACCCCACAGGGAGGTCCAGCCAGGGGTTCAGGGAATCGCCCACAGCAGCTCCCAAATCCATCCCAAGTCCAGCTGTGCTTTCAGCTCCTCCATGGCCATGGTCCACCTGACTTAGGAATGAAGATAATTTTGAGCCTTATGATTGGCCGGGACTTAAGGGCAGTGGGGAGAGTCTAGAAATTTCCCTGTGACTTGGTGTCTCCTTCCTTGGGCAGTCTGGGGAACTTGGAGCAGGAGACTGCAGAGACTATGAGCTCCCATCTTCCTTGCATCCTCGGAGAGGGTCCTGGCCGTGTCTCAGTGCCCTCAGGAGGGAGATGGGCTTCTGGTGAGAGACAAACGCCACCAGGTAGCCTGTGACAGCTGTGGTTAAACTGCTCAGAACAAGACTTGGCCCATCACAAACTCAATAAATACTCATCATCATCACCATGCAGATGTTTGCCTCAGGGTCATAATTACACGGGCTTTATAAAATTGTTCTGATACAAACTTTTCTTTTCAGGATCATGCCCACTAAAATTCCAGCCGGCTGCGGCTGAGCATAAACTCATACCTAGCCCACCCTGAGTAGTAAAGCTTTTCAAAATAATTTCCAACCTAATGTTTAATTTTTGATAAGGGAAACAAAGGCAAGAAAAATCTGGCTTAAATTAAATCTCCTTACAGCTTACAGCCACAGCCCACTTACTGCTGCCCGAATCACGCAGAGCGTGATCTTCCTCCAGAACCCATGACGGCCTTAACATTGGCGCTTTGCTAGAGACTAGACCTAACCTTACCTTCACAGCACCAGTCCCCAAGTTAAGTCACATCCAGTCCACCAGGTCTTTCCTTCCACCTTCAGAGCTAAAGCACACAGGTTCTGGGGCCAGATTGCCAAGTTTTGATTTCTGGGTCCACCACTTACTAGCTGTGTGTCCTTGGGAAAGTTACTTAACTACTCTGTGCCCCCAGTTTCCTCCTCTGGAGATAAATTCTTAGCCACCTCAGAGGATGATCATGGTACTAAAGGATTCAATTTATGCAGTGGGCAATGTTCTATCAATTTCTTCTATAAGTTTATTAAAATACCTGCCATGCAGATAGATTTCTCATGAGCTTAATGATCCACACTTTTTCTATTGCTTTGACTATTTTGAGGCCACAGGGTTAAATGGGAAAGAACATGATTTTCGTCGCTTCTTGATTAATTATTGCTTTTATCGTTAATATTTTTCTTCTTTATCCTTCTTCATGCTTTTCCCTCTTTTTTCTGAGGTACTAATATAGCTCTCTTTAAAATAATGCCTTTTTGGTTTCTCTTTTGCCCTTTCTATGTTTTTGACCCTTCCAGATCCTCATGGTTTAGGTGCATAGCTCTTGTAAATAGCATGTAGCTAGATTTCTTTATTCTGAGAAAACTTGTCTTTTAATAGGACATTTAACCCACTTAAATTATTGAATTGATTCATAAACATACGACCTGTTTTGTTCCTGTTATTAATGTGGTTTTCTCCTTCATTATTCTGTAACTGGTTACTTTTTCTACATAGGAGTGTTATCGATTTTTGTGTGTAAAATTCAGATCCTACTACCCCGATGGATTCTTTTATGATTTGAGATAGTTTTATTGTTGCCTTTCTAGGGCATGCGGAACGTGCTATCATACTAGCTATTAGTAATGGTCTCCCTTTTATTCTGTTTTATGCCCTAATTGTAATCCTCTGCTTACTTGCATCAGCTTTCATAACAAGCTTAATATCCTTGCTTTGTTCCTGACCATGAAGACAATGCCCCTCATCTCCCCAAGAGTCCGGCCTTAATACTGAGGTATTTATATGCTACAATGTTAAAAATGTATCCATCCATGCCTATTTTCTTTTTTTAATATATTTTATTTATTTATTTGACAGAGATCACAAGTAGACAGAGAGGCAGGCAGAGAGAGAGGAAGGGAAGCAGACTCCCTGCTGAGCAGAGAGCCCGACACAGGGCTCAATCCCAGGACCCTGGGATCATGACCTGAGCTGAAGGCAGAGGCTTTAACCCACTGAGCCACCCAGGCGCCCTGATCCATGCCTATTTTCTTGGAAGTTTTTAATAGGACAGATGTTGAATTTTGCCAAAGTGTTTTTAAATTCATTTGGAAACAATCATATGATTTTTTTTTTCTAAGACCCAATAGCATGAAGAATTGTATTAATAGATTTCCTAATGCTAAATCAGATTTGCATTCATGGTATAAATTCCACTTAGTCATGGCGTCCTTCTTTTCTATTTTTCTATTCTGTACCTCATTAGATTTTTTCCTTTATTTTTATTATTTTCTTATTGTGCTTTGCTCTATTCACTTCTTTCTTTGAATAACATTTCAAATTGCTAATTCAATCCATTTATTTTCATTCATATGCTTTTATTGCTACAGCTATTTATTTAAGACTTTGAATTTTCCTCTAGTCCCTGCTTTAAGTATATTCCATTGATTCTGAGACATAAATTCTTTTTTTCCCAGAAATTCTTAAATTTCAATACATATTTCCCCTTTCTTCCCGGAGTTGCTTAATAGAAGGCTTTAAATTTCCAAATGTAAAGAACTGGGGAAGTTTTCCTTTTTATAATTCCTTTTTTAATTTCTAGGGTTTTTTTTAATATTTTGGTCGAGTTTGTTTATAATATATTTATTACATGGGATTTACTAATGCTTTTTTGATAATCTAATATATGATCAAGATATAATTTTTGAATGGTTTATATGCAACTGTGGGGGAGTTGTCTTCTTTATTTTCAGGATGTAGTTACATATAAACATTATATACTTTATTTTAGATACTAACCCTAACTCCCTAGATTCTTTATATTGTTACCTATTAATGCATTTGACCTCCCTTATACTTTCAATGTTAGTGTCTGTTTCTCCTTGTATCTCCTGCAGTTTCTGCTTTCTGTGAATAGTGATCATTTGATACATAAATATCCATATCTTCATTGTAAGTTTTGACTCTTCAGATTACACAATATCCTCTTTTAATGCTCTTTTGCCTGAATTCTCCTATTGAAATCAGAATTATATCACCAATCTTCTCATTGTTTCCTTCTTCCTGGTATACTTTTCTCATCTTTTTATTTTTAGCCTTTTGACTCAATGAATTCTAGGTATGTCTTTATAGCATAGAGCTAGGTTTTATTTTGTGCACTACTGTGAAAATAGTTCTCTCTCTCTCTCTCTCTCTCTCTCTCTCTCTTTTGGTAGTTCTCTTTTAATAGGTGAGTTAAGCCCATTCATCTTGTATTGATATGACTGACTTGTTGGTTTCCAACCTGTCATAAAATTTTCTGTTATAATAACTCTATGTATTAGGTCATATTAACTATGTCTCTTTACATGGTGATCTTCTCTGTTAGTATTTTGCAAATTATTTGGGTACTTTTGGAACTGCTAACTTTTTGTTCTAGTTGTTAAATGTATATTTATATTTCTTATAGCAGTTCTAAGTCACATCTTAGTGAGGTTTAACTAGCAGTGTCATCTGTCTCACACCCATTTTGTAAAGATTTGTTGATGCTCTCATTCTATTTTCCCCTCTGTCTCTTAACTTACTTGCACTTTCTATATGACAACATAGAACATTCTTGGTTTAATCTTGGCTTATCAGTTAAAGTATTGAATTATCAGCATTCCTTGGTCCTTTGGTCCTGTTGCCTGCCAGAGTCATCCTCTAGCCGGGGTCTCCTGGGCTCATGAGCATGGTGCCCCCTAAGCTCTTACATGTTCATAATCTGTTCCCAAAGCCTTACATTTTGAGGACAGTGTGGTTCTCAAGCCTGCCCAGCTCCTTCAACCATTTAAGTAAGTTTGTTTTGGAAAGTTTCAATGTATGCTTTGAATAGGCTAGGTCTCAGATTTAGCCATTTTGGTTCAATTTTCCCAGAAAAACAACAGCCCTTTTCACTATATACAGTTACACCTTTTCTCTTTTTTCCAGAAGATTGGAAAGTAGAGTATTATTTTAAATATTCATCCTTTTCTTTTATCTTGTTTTACTTCTTTAAGAATTCTGATTATATCTATTTTCTGTCTTCCATTTCGACCACCTTCTCTCTAATCATTTTTACTTTTGTTTATGTAATGTGCATCTTCTTAGTTGTTTTTCTGTCTTCCTCTAATGGTTCTTATTAAATTTTCATTTTACTTGATTCACCCTAGGGCATCAAATAATTTTTCTTTACTTCTTTGATGGATTTTGCCTTTTTTTTCCATTAAAAAGTTTCTATTAACTCTGGTCACACACACACAGATTATATATGTTCAGTTTATTTATGTTCAAATTATATCTATCCAGATTTAATATATATATATATATATATATATATATATAATATATACACACACACATATGTATATCAAGACTATATATACATATACATATTCAGGTTACATACTTACATATAATTAGATTACATATTCAGAATTTTTGTATATATATAAATATTATATATTTGATCTCAAAGGCTTGTTTGAGAGGTTTGGGAGTATTTTTAGAAATGGGGGAAGGGTAGAAGAAAAGGCAGAATCCTTAGCAGGAACCACAGTCAGCATGGAGCCCAGCACAGGGCTCCTTCTCACAAACCTGAGATCATGACCTGAACCAAAATCAAGAGCTGGACACTTAACTCACTGCACCAGCCAGGCGCCCGAGAGTGTTTATTTCTGTTTAGAGTATTCTATTCGTTTTCTTTTGCTTCATGGTTGTTTTGAGGGGGGAGAACTTTTATCAGTGGAAAGGTTATGATTTGCATTTTTTTAGAGAAACTTTATATAAAGTTGCTTTGATTTTTTTTGTTTTCATTCCTAGACATTTATGGATGGATTCATCATTAGAAACTTCTTCCATCAGCTCAGCAAAGCCAAGTTTATTATGTGGTGATTTTGGTATTGGTAGCAGAGGGAGTGGTGCATCTGGTTTCTCTGTTTCTGCAAATTCTTTATTTTCCTTCTCTCTTTCCCCGACATATCTCTGAGAGGCACCCCCCTTACAGATCTCATTCTCTCCAAGAGACAGTTTTTCCCTAAAGCTAGAAAATCAGTGCTGCACATTTTCCAATCCCTAACCTTGCAGCCAGGCTCTGACCAAGGTTGAGCAGGGTAGACTCAATGTCAGACTTTCTCTGAGAGTGATTTCACCTGTATGTCGTTTTGGTTCCCACTTTCCTCTCCCATTGTTCATGGGTCTCTGATCCCTCCCTTCCCCGTGTTCTGCCCCTGATGCCTTGTAATTGTGATGGAAACTCTTTTAGAATTTGACATTTTCTTCTTAGGCAATTGAAATTTTTGGTATTCTCTACCTCCCAGCAATCAGGGTGGTGGGGTTTGTGTGTGACTTTACTTACATTCCTTGATGACTCCTGTTTCTGGGAAGATGTGTGAAGAATTTCTGGCTCAAGTCATTCCCATTATTCACCTAACACAATAGCTCACCCATTTCATTATATTATGACATTTACTTCCCCTCAAGAGTAGACATTTCCATTGTCACTCCTTTGTAGACATTCTGTCTTTTCTCTTTGTTAGCTCTTCAGGTATCTGTCCCTATATTTGATGGTCCATAGTTTTCCAAATAATGTGCCTATGACTAAGTTTGGTTTTGTGTGCTACAATTGAGCCTTATTGTGTTTCATCATACTCGAGATTCATCTGTTTTCAATTCCAGAAAATTTTCTTCGGTGTTACTTTATTATGTAGTTCTGGAGCCCTTCCTTATTTGATACATGTTCAAACTTCAATTTCTACCCAGTGTCCATTTTCCCTTCTTGCTAGTAATAAAAATCTCAATTTTTGTTTTTGCATACTAAGACAATGGCCATATCAGTAAATTCTGGCCAATGAGCAGGGAACTTGAAAAACTTTCACTTCTGTTATCAATTATACTGATGTATTCTGAGTAGTTAATAATGCAGGCTGATTAGATGGCACTTATTTCCAAAATAACCATTCATATATAATTTCAAGTATCAGTAGCAAACATTCCTTCAGCATCTCTTCAAATTGTAGTATATATTACCTTCTGATTTACAGGTAAAACAACTGGGATAACATGAATTAGTATGACCATAATCTAGAGAACAATATGCCAAGTCACGGACCTAGGAAAACAGCTTTGCATCTGAAGAGGTACCAGATCATAGGTACATCCCAGCTCTGCCCTTTGCTGCTTGTGTGACCTTGGCATGTTCAATCCAAGTCTCTCTTAGTTTCTTCAGTTGTTAAATGGGGCTATTTTAGAAGAATCAGTGATGATGCTGCCTCGCATAGCTCCTGAAACACATCAGGCAAAATTAAACATTGGTTCTGTGTGATTCTTCTCGTCCTGTAGTTCATCGAACTTTTAAAATCCCTACACTCTAGTGGTGATGATAGGATGTGCAAACATCTCAGAGCCATGGTAAAGCTCTGAGAGCTTCACAGCCCTAGTGCAACACATTTGGTTCACCCAGGAACAAGGGAGCCCACTAGTGGCCCAAAGAAACACAACACACCTCGTTTTTCCAACCTCCCTCCCTGTGCTTTCCTTTGCCCTGCACTAGCACTGCTCACCCAGGCTCAGATCCTGTACTCACTTATTTTATTTTTTTACTTTATAAAAATTAATTTATTTATTTGAGAGAGAGAGAGATGGTGGAGGGGAAGGAGAGGCAGAGGGGGAGGAAGAGAGAGACTCTTCAAGCAGACTCCCCACTAAGGGCAGAGTCTGATGAAGGGCTCGATCTCACAACCCTGAGATCATGACCTGAGCTGAAACCAAGAGTCAGACGCTTAACCGATGGAGCCGCCCAGGCTCCCCTAAAGACCTGGTATTTTAAACATGGTCCTTCCATGTTTATTGTACTTTAAATAGCACATGGGTCTCATTCTTCAGTTATCCTGTTCTGCTTTATGAAGTCAATACAGGAAACATCTGTAAATGCCCAGTGTATATAATTACATATACATTATAATATTTTATATATATATATATATATATATATATATATATATATATACATGTATAACAGTAAAGAATCTCATTCACATCGGCAACAGGTGTTTGCATAATTCACTTCAAGAAAAGAAGGAAGCCAAGGTCTCCATTAACATTAAAGATTGAATATATTCACTTGTTTATTTTATTGCATCAAACTCAATATTGCTGCCCAACTTGTATATTACTTTGAAACATCAGCATCATTCTGTAAATAGCCCAGCTGCTGCTGGGGTCTTCAAGAGACACTGTGATACAGACAAGGAGATGAGTGGAAACGAAATGAGCATGGCTGTTCTCTTGTTTGCCAGAGCATTTCAAGTTTTTATCGTTGCTCCTCTTCCTGTTTTAGAATCTCTTGTGCAGCTCCCCTCTCATTCCAAAACGGACACATCACAAATGGGAAATTAGTGGGCAACAGATAAGGACTTGCTAATGATGTGACTACTAGGTGGTAAGATTAGGAGCCTGTAATTTAAAGCAATCACTGACGAAGCTTTCCAATTCATAAAGGGCAGAAAAAGAGTGCATTTGTGCTGACAGAATCAGTTTCTGTTCTCATCTGCAGTTATCCACAGACAACGCTGCTTCCTTTGCACATGTGTCTTGATTATTAAAATGTGCGAGTGTATTTGGCTGAGAGTCAGTCATTAGTATAAAACTAGAGGCAGAGTGCCCACACCAAACACTGCCATACAATAATTATCTTATTACAAACAGAGTTGCTGTGGAATCTTTTCTGACCAGGAATGACCCTGAAAACACCTTAGCTCAACCATCATATGCCCCAGCCATAATTTATTTTGTAGTACCATCTTGCTTCTGACCTGTGCTGTGAAATGTTCCTTTTATTCTCAGTTCTGGAGGATAGAGAGCACAGAACAAAAGCTCCAGGGAATGGATTGAAACTAACCCAGCCTTCCGAAGGCCAGGCCAGCAGATTACAATGCAGAATGCCAATGCCGTTGGTTTATAATGATGAGAAAATAGACAATTTTCTGATGACCAGCATATGTACACTCAGGTCCAAGAAACGTCTTGTCCCAGAAGCAATCTTAGAAGACAGAACTGAATGCATTCCTCAACAGGCACAAAGGATAGATGAAAATGATACATATATTTAAATCTGCAATTAAAGGCATTTTAATTGCATTTAAGACATTTTTAATCATGGTATGAAAATGCTACGGTATAAAAAGAGACACTGTAAGAAATATTGGTGTTAAAGTCCATGATTAGACATGCATTTGGCTTGTATTAAAAAAGAAAATATCTAAAAGTCAAGTAAAAAGAGATTCCTTAGTAAGTTTCAAGGACTTTCCATAAAAATTAAAACCAAGCAAAAAATACGATGTTTTTCTCTTTGATTTTTGTGTCTTACTTCTCCAACACCTATGCCACCAGAGCCATGGAGGATGGCAAAGTTTTAAAAATTTTAAGAAACTTCAATAATATTTTTTCCTGAAACCTGTGTATTCTTGGCATCTTATTACAATTTTACCCTCAGAAGAGTCCCTAAGCTACTGGGAAGTAAAATTAAAGGTCCCTTCTATCATGCAATAGGCATGATTGCTCCAAGTAAGCAACAAAAAATGCCTAGAACATACTGAGACACAATTTACTGAACGAGACACCCTTTCCTCACTGATGCGCAGCACTGGTTTTGTTTAAAGATTGTTTGTTTGTTTGACAGAGAGGGACACAGCGAGAGAGGGAGCACAAGCAGGGGCAGTGGGAGAGGGAGAAGCAGGCTTCCCGGCGGGCAGGGAGCCCGATGCGGGACTAGATCCCAAGACCCTGGGATCCCGACCCCAGCGGAAGACGGATGCTTAGCCACGGACCCCGCCCCCACCCCTGGCCGGCGCCCCGTGCAGCACTGATTTTAATGCGTACTTCATTCTTGTGTTGCTCTAGATCCTCGCCAGCCCACGATGTTTTTAATATTGTGGCTTTAAAGTGCATCTTGGAACCGTGTGAGAGAAGGGCTACCTCAGAGCCGGGCAGAGACACCCTCTGCTGACCTCCGGGGGTGCTCGGAGCGTCGTCCTGACAGTTGCCAAGAGAAGGATGCGGTGGGTTGCCTAGGTTTGTCGTGGGCTGTTTAAGGCTGGGAACTTCCCTGGAGACGCTCCGTATTCTGTGTCTGTCTTGCTCCGGGGCTTGTAGTTGGAGGCTGTGCACCTGCCTTCCCTGGCTACACTCTGGCTTGAGCCGGGCGCCAGTGGATATAAAGGACACCTTTGCTGGAGCGCCGGGGGGGTTGGTAGCTTGAGTGTCTGCCTCTTGATTTCGTCTCAGGTCATGGTCCCGGGGTCACGCGATCTGCCCTGTGTCAGGCTCCATGCTCTGCGGGGAATCTGCCTGAGGATTGGCTCTCTCCATCTCCCCTCCCCCAGCCCGTGCATGCACTCAAGCGCACTCACTCTCTCTCTCTAAAATATATAAATGAATCTTTTTTTTTTTTAATATGCCTTCAGTACACTTCCACCTGGTCTCTTCTGACATTCAGTGGTATTTGCCAGGGGTTCACAAAGCACATCCCATGCAAGTGGGAATGGGGTGGGGAGGGAAGGTAGCTGCACTGGACATGTATTCCCAGCCCTGTGGTTATGAGCAGCCGTCCTTTATCCACCTTGTGGCATCATCTTTACATGTGTGAGTGAACCCTACAGAGCCTGGAAGTCCTTCCAGTTATCCTACCCAGGGTAATCAGGGCAATGCTTCATATGGCAAGGGACCCCATTATTAACCTAAAAATATATCTTTGTTTGCAAGCACTTCTCCATTATAAACTTCAGACAAAGTCTTGTCCAGTTCTAAGAGAAAAAGCATTAAGATTTGTGTTGGAGTTCTGCTAAATATATAGGTCTACTTACTGAGTCAGAAGTAACAGTTTTACAGTATTTCCAACTTTCTTTCCTGCCTTTCAGTATAAAAGGGAGGAACACGTACACAACAGGTAAAGATAAAGCAAAACAATAGGACACATAGGCAAGCAAGAAAAATGGAGACGGAAAATATTGGTTGCTATAAAGGGCAATTTTAAGGGCACCATGAGACAATTTTAAAAGCTAACATTTATTATTTACTCCATCCAGTCACTGTTCTAAGCACTTTGCATGTAGTAACTTGTTTAATTCTCATAACAACCTATGAGGTATGGTTAGAAGATTGATGATAGATAGATAAATAATAGACAAATGACAGATATCCACTTCTCAGATAAGGAAACAGACAGAGCAGTTAAGTAAGTTGCTCAAGGTCAAACATGAAGAGACAGTCTTCAGATGCAGGGAGTGTGACCCCAAAGCTGGGGTTTTTAACCAGTCCTCTAGACTTATATGCAAGTAAGATAAGAGTAGTCTGGGACGGAAAAAGTCAGCATGAAGTAGCTAACCTGCTTCTGTGGTGTGTGTCCGTTGCAGGCACACTTTCTTGTGCTAGAGGGAGGTGCAGGGTTTCTGGAGAGAAGCATTTCATGTGGTTGCAAAGGCCTGGTTTCGCACCCATAGTCCCAGCCGGGACAGGACTCCTCTCCACACCCACCTTTAGCTCCATGTGCTGGAGGATTCAGAAGGGAAGGGAAACCAGCGGCATTCAGAGAGGGGAGCCCAAGGACACTGACTTAGGGGAGTGTTCCTTGCGGGGGCATGCAGCCAGGCCTCTCAGCCCATACTGGAAAACCCAAACCTTGACAGGAACAGTTCCTAAACCTGCATAGACAAGGAAGCTTGAACATGGACCTAAGCAAAGGCCAAGAAGTGTCTGCACGTCTGTTAGGGGCTGAGACATGCACCCTCCTGCACATCAGGCAAACCCCTGGGATGGTGGAGGTAAGTGCGGGAGAACCTGGAGGTAACTGATCTTAAGAGAGGGATGATTCCCTGACAATTGTTAAGCTTTGTTCTTACATCAGGTGGAACCAGAATAACAGCAAGACCTCTGCGCGTCACCATCAGGACCAGTGGCATTTCCATCTGGACATCTGGAAAGAAACACCTATGCCTCTCTCACCCGGAAAGGGGTTATATGGTATTCACACATGCTTGCTTCCTCCAGTGTTCTCCTGGAAAGTGGGCACATTTTTAAATGGTCTGGACTGGGTGGACCCTGTCTAAACCATTACAATCCAATAATCAAAATCCTAATGACCTCACTGGACAAATCCAAATTTTGTAGACAGTTGCTCTGTTCAAGCTGGATTGAGTATCCTCAGCTAAAACCTTTACAGCTTATGGATTTAAACAAGCACCAGCCACAGGCAAATGTAAGCTGCTTTGTAATTCAGCAAACTGGTCCAAGTGTTCTCATTTCTGCTTCTGGAATCCAGATTTCTCAGGTTTGGAGAGGTCCTAATTAGCTGAAGTTAATACAATTTGCACACATCTCCACCACTGTGTAAGCCTCTTACAGCCTGAGGACAGACATAATCTCACAGAATCACTAATCCTATCCTGCAATGGGTCTCCATCTCATTAGATGCAATTGCCTTGGATTGGTGACATGGCAGAGGCCTGAAGTGTGCCAGGACCCCAACCAGAGGGAATTATTTGAACTGGTGAAGTGGTGTTTTGGGAAAACGACAACAACAAAAAAACAGCTCCTGCGATATTTTTACCCAGACTTAGCCTCTCGACTCAATGTCAGTTTGCCAAGGAGCATGATTTGGACCCATTTTCTCCTTGGCTTCCTTGTGAATCTTCTAGACATCTCCAACTAAGATTCTTTCTGTCCACACCCGCTTAGACCCCCTACTTGCTTTGCTCCACCATTTGTACTGTGAGGACTCAGAGAATTTAACACCATGTGAGGAGGGTAGTCTCAGCATTCCTAGGATTCTGATCTCCTGCTTTGTCTCTACAAAGGTGTTCTGGTCCTAGCATCCAGCTTCAAGGGATACATTCATAGTTCTACAAAACTCTAGTTCTCCTCATATTCAAGAGGCTATGAGAGCCATAGACAAAGAAGTCCAAGTTTACAAAATATATTCCATTTCATTACGAGTATTATAAGGCATTTGCGGCATCCACCGTTTATCTACTCTTCCGTAAATGAGAAGTCTATTACTGCCTTTCTTACTTTCATTTCATTGGTCCAACAAGGAAAAGAAGATGGCCTCATTTTCCAAATACATTCATTCATCAAATAGTCAGAGGACCGAAGGATCTTGGTAGCTCTACGAAGGTCATAGTAGCCCTAAGATGGCCCCAATAAGTCCACCTCCCATTGTACTGGGGTTGGTCCCTGTGACCAACAGAATATGGCACAAGTGATGATATGTCACTTCTGAGATAATGAGATGAAAAACACAGCTTCCATCTTGCACATTCATTTTCTCTGTATATATTGGTACCCGCCCCCAAAACCCCCATCACTCACTCTGTGGGAAGCCAGCTGTCAAGCCTGGAGCAGCCCCACAGAGCAGGCCACAGGAGAGGAGCTGAGGCCTCTGGCCAGCAGCCATGTAAGGAACATCAGAAGCCGATCTCCCACCCCAGTCTGGCCTTCGGGTGACTGAAGCCCCAGCCAGCAGCTTGGCTGTGAGTGCACAGGAACCCTGAGCCAGAAGCATCCAGCTAAGCCATTCCCAGAAGCCTGGCCCTCAAATACTGTGAGAGATAAGATATGTCTGTGGTCTTCATCTGTAGGTTTTAGAGTAATTTGTTGTGTAGGACCACACATCGCTACACCAGGTTGCCGGGGAGGGTGAGAAGTCACCATGGCATCACACTCCACTGTTATCCCCTCACTCACCCCTCCCTGGCCAAATCCAGGAGTTGTGGGGCTGTGGCATTAAGGACTATTGCAAATATGCATTCTCCAGATGCCTATGATTCCTTCACAGAATGTACTGAATTTCCATATTAAAATGTTCTTTATAACTCATTTGCTTCTCTGAATAGGATATCTTGCATTCCAAAATAACCCCCATTGAGAAGGTTTTAGTTAAACACAGAACAAAATCAGCAAGATGGGCATTTGCCATCTAAACAAAATTCAAGATAATAGGAATTCTTGGATTCACCATGATACAGGCCTCAATCACGGCGAGGACTGCTGGACTCCGTCCTAGCCTATCCCTACTCCGTAGGCCGTACTAGGAAGGGCTTCCCCAGGGACCTGCCTTGCACCCAAATTACCACGTTTACCCTTAACACTACCTGATATTCTCCTCCCTGAGAACCAAACTGATTTGCCAAGAGATCTGACAATTTGGGATGAATTATAGCCACGTTAAGTCTTTGCTCAAGAAATAACTCTCCATCCCTCTCTAAAATAAAACTAAATCCTACCAAAATGCTTTCCCTGGGATGTAAGATGAGGTCGCATGGGAGGGTGGCCAGGACTGCAGTGCTGTAATAGGTGTGGAGTTGTGGAGTGTCCCCTCTCTTTGTGTCAGTCTGCTTTTCCTCTGTTGCTGCTGCCACATTGTGCCATAGGAGTGTTCTAATTACAAGGCCTATCTAGGTCAGCGTGCACTGAAACCCTCGCCCTCCTGGTTCCCCAGGATTCTCATTCTGTCACAGAAGAGAGATCAGGTTAATATGACAAAGCTTCTTTTTCACAAAGCCTGTAAGATTTTCCAGAGCCTCATCAATCAATACTGATGTTTACAGACACAGGATTTCACCAATTTTAATATTATGAATATATAAAATCTAAGGCATAGCAAAGATGTTGTTTTTATGCAGCTAGTATAGTAACCACATGATTTTTAAGAATTTTCCAATTTAATATCTAAGCTAGGAATGAAAGACAATATGTTGTTCTAAGACAGGGTTTTCTTCTCAAAGTATGATGACCTACATCAGAAGCATATTCTTGAGCCCCATCTCAGCATCTGGGGGGGTTCAGGAGTTGGGGGGGTCACCACTTTCATGGTTCTGGACCTGTCAGGTTTGAACATGTGATGCCCTAAGAGGTGAGTCACACAGTGTATTGAACGAAAAATATGACATCTACATATTCTGACGTGAGCTCAATGTTTAAATACATTAAGTGGAGAAAGTAATAGGAGATTTACATTTCATATATTCAGGGCCCCTTAAAAAGAACTGTGATCTCCCCCTGTCCTTGGGTGTAGGGCTCATCTGTATCTTACTCACTCTGACAATCCCCATAGCTGCTAACCAAGCTCCTTGTACATGGTGGGTATCCAAGATACAGGTGACGTATGAGCCCTTGAATGAGAGATAGTGGGACCTTCTCCTTGTTCACTTGTCCCAAGTTACTCCCAAGAATACCATAATACATGACACAACAGATCAATACAAAAGTCTATGAAGGAAGAAATGCTCTTCCTCAGAAAATGCCACAAAGACCTCATCATCCCAACCTACCACCTGGAGAAGTGACTCCTACATCCCACCTCATCTCCGACCTAACATGCTCTCACACTGTGGTAGCACAGCACCCCCTTTTCACCTATTTGTAACCAAGAGCTGAAACTGACTATTTCATGATCACAAGCTTTATTCAAACTCTGTCTCAAAGCCAGAATCCTCTTTGTCTTTCCAGGAATGAAAACCACATGAAATGGGAAATGGGAAGTCATATCATGATCTGTCTCACCATAGCCGGTTTGACACATTTAACCCTCTAATGAGAAAAGAAAAGAAAAAAAAAGAGAGAACAACAAGAACCTGTGTTTCTGGGCCCCTCTATTTTCCACAGACCAAAGATTTGGTCTCCAGAGCCTCCATCTTGAATTAGCAAGGTCTGTATAACACGAGAGGTACTAACTGGCTTAAAGCAACTAAACATTTTGCTGTTCGCCATACAAAACAAGGGTTCCAGACTCAATCTCAGTCCACATCTGAGTTTTTCTCCTAATGCTTTCCTTTTAAAATTGAGTAATCTCCATATCCTTCCAGAAATGCATATTTGAGTGAACTATGGGATGCTCCTTCATATCAGGACTTTCCTTGTCTTTGAATCCTTCGTGGTTCCATGTCAACCAAATTTTGCAAAGTTCATGTCACCAGCCTTTGCTCCATTTCAGAAACCCACAGAGTCACTGGCATGCATATCATTTTTGAAAATAAGGTAGGGAAATGATTTACAAGAAGATAATAATGCATTTAATGTATAAATTAGGAAGTAATCAAGTATTATATATACTTAACGACATGACAGCTAGGAAATGAAAAAAATAATACTTTCACAGAGTCGGAAATTGACAGGAAGAATGTATCGTGCTGCTATTTTCACAATGTAAATGATTTCACATTTTTGGATCCATTGTCAACCAGCTGTGTTATCTTAGAAAAATCACTTCACATCTCTGAAATCCATCTTCCTCATTTTTGCAGTGAGGGGATTTGACTAGATAAACTGTCCCTAAGTCAGTCCCTTCCTAAATTGGGTGTGGGGCAAACTGTACCTGGTGGATGGCCCTGATAGCTAACAACCAAAGGTTGATAATCTGTCTCTTGTACTTTTATGAACAACAACAAAAAAAGCAGTGAATCCCCTTTCTACTCACTTTTTAGTGCTCCCCACCCCATAGACTGCCACTTCCATAGGATCTGCCTCACTGGCCCTGAAATAAGCTTGGCCCAATGTGACACTATTAATATCATAATGGTTCTCTGTAGATCAGCACAGCACACTGACAAAGCATATGTGGGGCTGCTCTAAGGCATCACATCAAAAACCCTATTTATGCAAATTTGCAAGCTGCGGATTGACAAGACACTTTGTCTGAAAGAGTCTTTATTCATGTCTGGGAGCAGCCGACTGACAGGTTGCATTGTTGGAGCTCCACTGTGAGCCCCAGGCTCCTAGGTGTGGGCAACGTTTGTTCCTTCATGAAGCACCACACACAGATGAGTAATGAGTGATCTGAAGCAAACCAAATGGGGCCATGTTCACATAAACCCAGATTGGGCAACTAGCTGCTGAAACCTCGGACTGCATGTCACCTCCAACCCCAAGCAAAATGGACTGGTCTCTCATCCTTGACGCACCTGGCGTCTTCCCATTAACAGTGAGTGTAAAATCGGGTTGCCATGCTCTGTATGCAGCCCCCAGCAGGTGCAGTATCACTGATCAGTCTGGAAAAGCTTCTCCATAAAAACATACATGTGCAGATGATATTGGGTATGGTGTGGCTGGCAACATACAAAGGAAGGGACAGACAATGTGATCCATCAAGTTGGAGAAGTCAGGGAACCATGGATTTGCAGAGTGGAAGAGACCTTCTCTTCCTGAGCTGCTGATTCAATCCAGATTGCAAGCATAGCTCACAAGTGACTTTTGAGCTCAGAATCGTTGGGGACACCTCTTAGTCATTAAGCATCTGCCTTTGGCTCAGGTCATGATCCCACAGTCCTGGGATCGTGCCCTGCATCGGGCTCCATGCTCACTGAGAAGCCCGCTTCTCCCTCTCCCACTCCCCCTGCTTGTGTTCCCTCTCTCGCTGTGTTTCTCTCTGTCAAATAAAGAAATAAAATCCTAAGGGAAAAAAAAAAGAATCTTTGGGATACAACACAGGACAAGCTTTTGAGTAGTGTGGTCCACAGGTTTAGGGAGCTGAACCTTAGAGGAGCAGAGGCTCCCCATATGTTCATTGACTTGTCCCAAACCCTTAATCAAGCAATAGAGGTAAAACTACAATAAAGGTTTCCTAATTTCCAAACAACTGGCTCTTCTGACATTTTGCAAGCAAAATGAACCATGCACACCGTCCACTCTTTTCTAGACATTCAAAATATATTCTTAGCTCTAGAAAATCCAGCAAAATATGGTACCCAAATCAAGTTTGTATGCTGCAGAATTATTTATACTAAATTTCATTTTCTCGTTATGACATGAGCTTACATTGATTATCTTTAAAATAAACAACTCTGTCAAAATAATTGCATTTCTAGGGGTCTGTAAGTATACAACCTGTGGCCATGACAGCACAGAGCCAACTGAGAGATATGCAAACAAGCAAATAAGTGGAAATCCAATATATCATCCCTTGACTGATATACTAATATTAAAGGCTCTTCAGGCAATCAGATTACTAGGATTAATTCACAGAATCAGGAGATGAGCCCCACCGGTCCTAAGCAATAATGGACTGGCAACTTTTTCCATCATACCTGATGGCAGTAAGAGTTTGCTCGTAAGACATAGTAACTTAGAGAAGCAAAGGAAAGCCCGTGTCCCAACAGACACCTCACCCTCAAGGACAGGGAGAAATAGTTTGCTATTCATGCCAAGTTTTGCTTTCCACCACCTCACAAAGAAAATCAGAGAATGGAGAGAGGCCAGGAGTGTTTCTTTAATAAAGCACCTTCCACATGGAGGGAAATTTCAGGTATGGGGGAAAGCATTCCCTTGTAACAAAATTATTGCTGTAAAGATACAATTGAAGATTTTGTTTGTTTGTTATATTACATGCAATGTAATTCTTTATTCTGAAGTCTGAATTCTTACCATATAGTTGCCCCAGATTAGTTCCAATTCTAAACATAGAATATGTACACATACATATTCTAAATATAATATATAAACATATAAAGAAGTAACAAATACAAATAAATATATTAAAATATATAGGATATATGTATTCTTTGTCACATGAGCTAAGAGAGTGTCTTAAGACTCACTCATAGAACTCAAGCTGGCCTTAGCAGGACATGTGGTTAACATTACCCTTGTCTTCAATTTGTTCCCATCTTCCCCCCCCATCTTCTTCTCCTTTTTTCCCCTCCTGCTCCTCCTTCTTCTTCACATCACTATCATCAAATCACTTAATATTCTCATACATTATCCATCCTTGAAAAGATTTAGTAACCAGGAGAGGTACAAAATAAATGGATACTGCATTTACCCCATAAAGCAGCTCTACCCTGACAAATGATACATCAAGAGGCATTTTCTACAATGCCAATGCATTTCATCTCAAGAGTTCTGATTTCCTGTCAAAATCAAAACAAAACACAGAGCTTTTCTTTCCATATTGGAGGCACAATTCCACAAAAGCAATCATTCTTCTCTCTCCACTTTCGAGGTGCATGAATCTCAATCTATTTCTCCAGCTCAGATATATTTGGGTGCCAAATATCTATAATCCATATATAGCTGGGTGTCCACAGACAATCCAAAGACAACATATTTTCAAATGAACTGATTGCTTCCCTTCCAAATATCTCCCCATAAAATTCCCTTTTCAATGATCATGGTTGTATCCCTGCCATGTAGCCCCCAAAGACACTTGGCATCATCCCAGAATCTTCAGTATCCCTAACTCCTAAGAGCTGTAAGTAAGCACACGTCAACATACTTATATCAACATTACCCAGGACTATAGAAGGCTCCCCTTTCCCACACCTCAGCATCAATTACTAAAGGACTATTTATAGCAGCTCCTTTTGCCAGTACGTCATGTCTGGCTCTGAAGGAAAAATTACAAAGCATAGCAAAAGTCAATTGGAAGAGACAAGCAAGCATCAGAACCAGACATGGTAGGGATGTTGAAATTATCAGTCCTAAAATTTAAACAGCTATAATTAATATGGTAAGGGATCTAATGGAATATAATCAGAGAAACAGAAATCCCAAGATAGAACCAAAAATACATGCTGGAAATAAAAGCACTGTAACAAAAACGGAAAATGCTTTTTATGGGCTCATTAGTAGGCTTGACACAGTAGAGGAAAGAATCTCTGAGCTAGATGATACATCAGTAGAATCCTCAAAAACTGAAAAACAAAGAGAACAAAAACTGAAAAAAAAAAAAAACCAGACAGACTATTTCTAAGGATTGTGGGACAATGACAAAAGGTGTAGCATATGCATAATGGGAAAACCATGAGAAGGAAGAGAGAAAGAAGCAGAAAAAAAATATTTGAAATAAAAATTACTGAGAATTTTCCCCCAAATTAATGTCAGACACTAATCCACAGATCCAGGAAGATTGGAGAACACTAAGCAGGACAAATGTCAAAAACAAAAACAAAATACCTAGGCATATCATTTTCAAAATACAAAAAATAGCAAATATAAAGAAAAGTCCTGAAAGAAGCCAGAGGAAAAACCACCTTCTCTGTAGAGGAACAAAGGTAAGAATTATATCAACATTCACACAGAAACGATGCAAGCAAGAAGAGAGAGGGATGAAATATTTGAAATTGAGAAACTAAAATCACCAACCTAGAATTCCATACCCTCAAAAATTATCTTCCAAAACTGAAAGAGAGAGGTGCCTGGGGCTCAGTCAGTTTAGCGTCTGCCTTCAGCTCAGGCCATAATGTCAGGGTCCTGGGATGGAGTCCTACATCAGGCTTCCAGCTCAGCAGGGAGTTTCTCTCTCTCCCTCTGCCTGCCACTCCTCCTGCTTGCGCTCTCTCTCTCTCTCTCCAATAAGTAAATAGAATCTTTAAAAAATAATAACTAAATAAATAAACAAATAAGTAAATAAATGTGAAAGAGAAGTAAAGACTTTCTCAGACAAAAATTGAAGGACTTATTGTCAGTAGACCTGCCTTGCCAGAAACATTAAAAGAATTTCTTTTAAGGATAATGCTACAGCTAAGAAACTCAGATCCATATAAAGAGAGTAAGACCATGAAAGAAGGAATAAGATAAGAATTTTTTCTTTTTTTCACTTTTACTTTTCTTTTTCTTAATTGATCTAATCAGAAACAGCTGTTCAAAATAATAATAGCAACAATATATTCAGTAATGTATGCCTGCACATATGTGTACATATGTATATACATTTACTTATGTCCCTATGTGCTTATGTATGTTCACATATAAGTGAAATAAATGACAACAATGATACACGGGATGGGGGATGGAAAAAGGATTATTTTGTTACCATAAGGTACTCACATCACCCAGAAAGGGGATAGCATTATTTAAAAGTGGACTTGGAATAGATATAAATGTATGTTGCAAACTCTAGGGTAACTACTAAAAAAAAGGAAAAGGAAAAAAAAAAAAGTAGTGTAACTGATATGCTAAGAGAGGAGAGAAAATGTAATCACATAAAAGATTCAATGGAAACCATAAAAGGCAGAAAAAGAGTGGAAAAGACAAAAATAGGAACGAAGAACGAAGACAAAGAATGGAAAACAGTAAGAATGTGAAAGATATTATGGCGAGTATATCAATAGTCATTTTGCATGTCAGTGGTCTCAATGCACCAATTAAAATACAGATTATCAAAGTGGATAAGAAAAGTATATGTTGTCTACCCCCCAAAATCCACTTTAAATATAAAGATACACATAGATTAAAGCAAATAGAGGAAAGTACGGCATGCTGACCCTAGTCAGGAGAAAGCAGAAGAAGATACATCGATTTCAGACATAGCAAGGAAGTTATCAGGACCAAAGAGGGGCATTACATAACGATCAAGTGGTCAGTTCTCCAACAAGACATTTCAAAAGACTTTTAAGAAAATGAAAAGCTAAAAGAAAAAGGAAATATTTCTGAAACATATATCTGATGAGGGACTTATCACCAAAATATAAAAGGAAGCCTTACAATTCTATAATAAAAAAATAAAATACCCAATAAAGAAATAAGCTAAAGATCTGAACAGACCTTTCACTGAAGAAGAGCTATATACAGATAGCAAATAAGCACCTGACAACGTGCCAGACATCATTAGCTACGAGGTCGGTTTGCTACCACCATACAGACCTGCAGGAGCGACCAGTAAACTGAAGCCACTGGGGGCGGGTGTGGACGTGGAGCAACAGGAAACGGCGGCCCCCACGGCCCGCAAGAACGCAGTGTGCTGCAGCCACTGGGAAAACAGCCACCCGTGGGTATTTACCCAGGAGAAATGAAAACACACATCTGCCCAAAGACCCGTCTGCAATGTTTCTAGTTGTCTAGTAATGTTTCTACTTGTCTAGTTTCAAATGCACCAAAAATCAGAACAACTCAAATGCCCGTCTGCTGGTGAGCAGATAGACAGACGGTTACCTATGAGCCGACAGAGTACAAGTCAGCAAAAAAATTAAAAAATTAAAAAAAGAATAACGCTTGGTCAAAGCTACATCGTGAATGAATCTCAGATTGATCATGATGAGTGAAACAAGCTGAGTGATTAAAGGGCAAATAATACAATTAAAACACTGAAGAAAGGATTTGAGTAGACCTTTCTCTAAAGGAGATACACGGGGCCAACAGCCCACAAGATGCTCAGTGTTGTCGGTCATCAGGGAAACGCAAATCGAACAATGAGCAAGTACTTCACACCCACTAAGATGCATGTGATAAAAAGACAGACAATCCTAAGTGTTGTCAAGGTTGTGAAGAAATCGAAACCCTAATTCACAAGGGGATTAGAAAACAGTGTAGGAAAGTGGTTTGGAGTTTCCTCAAAATATGAAGCACAGTGTGATCATTTAGCCCAGCCATTCATGCCTGTGTATATGCACAAGGGAGGTGAACATTTGTCCACACACACAAAAATGTAGGGAATATTCAGAGTGGTGTTGCTGACTTTGTCCCAAAAAGTGAAGCCGACTTTAAAATACCTCAGCTGCTAAAGAGGAAAATCAGAGTGGCGTATCCATCCAACGGCACATTACCTAGCTATGGCAGTGACGCACCAGGGCATGCCCCAGTATGGATGAACCTTGAACGTGCACTACCCACAAGGACTCGGTCACGAAAGGCCACAGGCTGTGATTCCACCTGTGAAATGTCAGGAACAGGCAAATCCACAGAGAGAGAAAGCGGATGATTAGTGGTCTGTGGGGGCTGGGGAGCAGGTCACAGAAACTTGTTGCTGAGGGTTATGGGTTTCTCAAAGAGTGATCAAAATGACCTAAAATTAGGTGGTGGTGATGGTCGCACCACTCTGAATATACTAAAAAAATGCGGAATTGCACACTTTACGTGGGGAGATTGCGTGCCTGTGAACTGTATCTCAGTAAAGCTGAATAAAAAGTTGAATGTTCTACTTAGTTTTAAATTTTCCAAAATTAAGATTATATAAAATAAAAGGTTCATTCAACTCCTCTTCTGCCTCCGCCATATGTGTAATTTTATTCCAATCTTCTCCTCCAAGAGATGGAGAAACAGAAACAGACACACCAAGGTGGACAGAGAGACAGAGATACAGCCCCAAAGAGCTGCAGGCGTCTAGATGTATCTGCTTATATGCAGATGAGTAAATACAATGTAAATGACTTTGTTTATTGTACCCAGGGTGTCATCCACTCTTCATGTTGGGGCATCAGTGCCCCACCAACTCCCCACCATTCTGACCTAGAATTCAGCACATCCTCTGATTCGCCCAAGGCAATGCACCTGTTCAAAAGCACCGGTGAGCAAGAAAATGTTGCCACAACTGTAGTCAGAAGCAAGAGGGCAGCAGAGTGACAAAAGGAGACAACAGGAGAAACAAACCCAAACAAGCCTGAATTATTTCTTTCGATCCACTGATCTTTGTCTGGAATGTCATGTAAGGGAAAGGGACAAAAAGGACAAAGGAACTTCCTTCCTAATCATTCTTCTGCAGAGCTTCCCAAACGTTTTCCCCCTTGAAAAGTTACAGTTTATTATCACTTTGTTTGAAAGTCAGCCTCCCTGCTCCTTTGGAATCCCGATGACAGGTGACATCTTGACAGTAGGTTCTTGCTCTCCTGCCTGTTTGTCACCGCCATTCGTTAGGTGCCAGTATGTACCAGTGGCGCTCATTACTTCCCACCTAAGAACATACACTTGGCCCAGTAGATCATTAACTGTTCGCTGAACAAGTGAATGAATGGGTCGGTGAGTGGAGGAAGGACCATCGAATCTTGAAATTGGTATAGAGTAACCACTCCAGACCAAGGAGGTGAGTAATGACTAATTCGTACTGCTGTTTCTCCTACGTCAACCTGCACTCAACAAGCGGTACCATCATTGGTGGTGACCATGTATGGAGCGTCTCTTGGAAGTTGAGATCCATCATCACTCTGCTTCTTTACAACCTCAGCACCTGCTACAGTGCCTGGACTACAATAGGTATTCCATAAATGCTCTTGAAGAAAAACCAGTGAAACAGTCATCATTTCAGTTTCATTAAAATCACAAAAACATAAACATTCAAATGTTGGAGATATCTCTACTTGTCGAGGAAGCTCCAAATATTGTCAATAAAATGTGCTTTGCTAAGATTGGAATTCTTTCTTGTGAATTATGCAGATGATCTTAGGTCAGAAAGGGAGTATATAGTTATTTGTTGTCCTATTGTAATGTTTACTTGTATCTTTAAAGCATCATATTCCCGACTGATGAAGGTGATTTAGCTAAACATAAGATGGACATTAAACCTTTTTTTTAAATACAATTTGTAGATCCTAACAATACTTTCTGTGTGGTGGTTTTCAAGATTGCTTAAGATGGTCTATCAATATAAAAATGTGTCGTTACAGAAAGACAACCCAAATAAAGAGGAGCAAAGGATCTGAGGAGATGCTTTCCCAAAAAAGATACACAAATGTTCATCAAGCACGTGGGAAAAGGCTCAATAATGAGGGAAACGCAAATCGGACACACGACGAGATACTGTTCATACCCACTAGGAGCGCGAAAATAAAGAGAACAGGGAGTGGATGACATGGAGCCCTCATGGGTGGAGGGGCCCGTGCACCCACGTAGGGGGCACTAAGCCTGCTCTCCTCACCCTGGCCTCCAAAAAGCAGATGATCTTACCCACTTCCTCTTGTTTTCCAACTTACTGATCCTCCCCAACGCTCTTGCAGGAACTTCCAGGACCACTTTTCTTTCCAAAGTCATAGCTCGCTCATTATTTGCGTTAAGAGGTCTTTTGAGGAGGCGCATGGGCGGCTCAGTCAGTTAAATGTCAGACTCTTGGTTTTGGCTCAGCTCATGATCTTGTGGGTCACGGGATCGAGCCTCACACCAGGCTACGCACTCAGTGGGGAATCTACTGGCAATTCTCTCCCTTTGTCACTGCCCTGGCTCACTCTCTCTCTCAAGTCAATAAATCACTCTTAAAAAAAATAAAAATAAAAATAAAAAAGAGGTCTTCTGGGAAGGGTGGTCCACCTGTCATTACCAGATTTAGGTAAACACACTGAGTAGGGGACGCTTTTAGCCGAAGGAACGTGGGAGCAGTAGCTTGAATCACCAGTGAAGCCTCGCACTGTCTTAAATTGCATCCCTCCTCCTTCCTCCCGAGCTGGTGCAGGGGCAGAAGGAAAAAGACTAGAGACAGAGAAATACTCTGGAAAGGATTGTCTGGTACACTCTTCTTAAATGCTCTTTGGCCCATGCCACAGTCAAATTCTAGTGTTTTACATGGGCTTCAGACCAGGAGTGGCTATAAGAAACTTTTTAAAATGTGTCTTGGGCAAGAGATAAAAAGAAGTGGTCAGAATTATTGTCCACGATAGAAAGAGCCCAGGGTGAGGAGGGCGTTGTAAGCCGGTGTACATCACAGCGGCTCGAGGGGGCGCGTAGGGTGGAAGGTCCTTTTAGAGGCTCCTAAAACACTCTAGTAAGATATGGAGCATTTGTTCTTGTGACCAGGTCAGTTTTCCGTCCACATAATTATATTTTGTGAACCCCACGTTCTTGACGTCGTTTCAGTTTCAGAATTTGCTCTTGGCATCTTCACCTCGAGCAAAAGTCCTAACAGACAGCGGTGCTGTGCTCCTGACCCGGCTGGGCTTCCTGCCCCGTCCCCGGCTGGGCTGACCTTCGTCCCTGTAGCCTACAGACAACGAACATTTCATCATGCCGGCCGCCTTTTGGTATATCAGACACATGGAAAATAGTAATAATTGTCACACGATGTGTCTTATTCCTGCAATTTTTCTATGCCTTTGTCTTGCAGTGTTATGGCATCTGTGTGCATTTAATGTTTACTGTATTAAATAGACTGGACCATAGCGGGGGTGGGGGTAGGGGTGGGGGATAAGCTAATTGATAGAGATCTCAGCTTGGCTTCAATCATCCTAAAATCTTAACTCACACGGACACTTCATTTTTCTAGCCTGGACATTCTGCAGAGATAAATGAAGACAGATGGCATAGCCCAGGAGCTGGTTATCCTGATGAAAGATCTCAGGGACTCACAGCTGTAAGCAACTGTGACCTCTGACTTCACGCATGCAGGCAGGTTTGGGGAGAGAGACGGCAGCATGTTAGCCCAGCTGCTCCTGCGACGGGAGCGCGGACAGCGCCGCCGTGATTATTTTCTGTTTAAGTTCTGCAAACCATTAGTTAGGATATGAAAGGCGGATAGTGTGACTCTGATGTATTCACAGCTCTTCGAGGCAGCAGCAGAAGCCATAATCTGGTGCAGAATCCAGCACCTTTCCGTCCAAACTGTCTAAGACCTAAATATTTATCACGTCATGGCATGTATTTTAAGAACCCAGTCAAGTTTGTGGTGTCATGTAATTTATGACCAACGACAGTAAAAGTGATGAAAATGGGGAGAGCTTAAAAAATAAAAACCACTTGGCCCCTCTGTCTGTCAGGCTACTCAAGTAGAAAATCAATGTCTGGGGAGGTTTTCCTGACACGGGAAAAACATTCCAATGGGCAATGATAAATTGGAAGGTGAGAACAAAGTCTCTTATCTGTACATGGACTAAAATGTACTTGACAACGACGCTTACATTCTCTGTGTGTGTTCAGATAAGGAGAGCGTGATTGGTGTCCCTTGGAACCATCCACTGAGTGTTTTTGCCTCATTCCGAATGAATATTTGTTCAGAATCCAGATACCACAGACTGACATCATGGAAACAGATGTATACAGAAGGTCGTTGAGTTGACAAGAGTGAGGTCGTTTTGGAAGGGTCTGAGAGAGGAGTGGGAAAACAGAGCACATTTGGATGTCCGTATGAATTTTTATTTTGTAACGGCCCAGACTGGTAAAAACTTTAAATGCATGAGGATGGAAATTAGCTAGAGTGTCAGTGCCCTTCTATACTGAGAAAATGTATCCATCACCTGGTAGATGAGAATTCAATGTGAAATGAAACATGAAAGCTAAAATAATTACCACATGGGACGTTAAGGTTAATTATCATTCTACTCATTTAGAGTGCAGATAATGAACAAAGCAGTGTAGCTAAAATTATTTATCAAATTGAACATGGACAATAAAATACATATTTACTGGGTGATAATATTTTCATCAATGTTACCAACCAAAATACTTGTTCTCTCTTTTGCCTAGAAAACAGTAAAAATAATATAATTCGTGTAAGCTTCTGCTTCTTCATTGGTAGAATGAGAATAACAGTATCACAGATCATTGTTGCAAAAATTAGACTAATTATGTGTAAGCTGAGCACATACTTGGTGCCGTGCTGTGGGCTTTCTTTGCCTTGCCCCCACAAGCTGGCAGCACCCCTTCCCACATTCCGAGACCTTCCTGGGAGCATGCTGCCCAGCCTCAGTGGGCTCAAGCCACTCCCTCCACTTCTCCCACACCTGGTTTGCTCAGCAATCAGATCTGAGTAGCCTTTCAAGGAGCTAAGTTGTTAAACATGTTGAATTGGGCTTCACCAGTCAGAATTTCTGCACAGTAGTACGGATCCCTGTGTTCTAGAGATATATGCTAGCCAAGACAAGCCATGTGCGAGACAAGGAAGCCCTTTGGAGAGCCCTCCTATCCAGGCAAAGGCTGTATTTCTTCTCATTCAAGCCAGGTAAAGGGGAGCATGACATTTACCCTATAACCTATAAGAGACACAGAGACCGGGAACTTGACCTTTATCCAGAAAGGTTCTGAATGCAAGAGGTTGGCTGAAGTTGTCCATGATAGATGAGCTTCCTGGAGAGTGGCCTGCCGGGAGTTTTTCATGGATGAGACTGGCCACATGGACCACCAGCAAAAGAGCTTGGAAGAGGGGACATCAAGGTGAAGAGTATGTGAGGTATACCCTAGGATGGAAATGTCTTCATTTTCAGAGTAGAAGTATCAACACGGGATTGCAAAGGTATGGGTCTAGCAGGACCTTAACCCTCCCACCCCTCTCCTCTCTCTACTCATCCCAGAAGGACCAGAGGAAACAGAGCTAAGAGAAGAAAAAGAGCAAAGAGAAAAAAAGCAAACTATATTTTCTTCCTCACTATAGGCTTATGGGCCAGGCCAGAAGATAAGTGAAAAAGAGACAAAGTTTCAGTTGCATGAGAACCTGAAGCTTTGGTTTAGTTCCAGTGCATGAAACTATCAATATGTGAATTTGACTAGAAATTTGCTGGAGCTTTTGTTTCATGGGGGAAAAGGCCATATGGCAGGAGTCAGGGAGAGCGGTTCCTTATTCGCTATTCTGAGCCCAGATCATTTCCATAAACCTGTCGTGACCATTAGTGTTTCATGTCTTTAATGTATTTCCTCCCCGACTAGTTTTTCAGTGCTAACAATGAATGCTTGGGAGGGTTCTCAAGAAAAGCTTTGCCCCCAGCCCTGCGTCCCCAAAAGAAGGCTGTTCCTATTTCTGTTACATGTTCACCTTATACATTCATTTAAGCACTATCTTCACTTAACCTATATTTATTAATATCTTACTATACATACATAAAGGGAGGGAAATGGCACAGCTGTTAAAAGCATGGGCTCTTGGAATCAAAATTTTCCTGGTTTGAGCACCAGCCCCACCCCACCCCCGGCACCTGTGAAAACTGCACAGGATACTTAACCTTCTGGTACTTGAGTGTTCTTATATGAGCATCAAATGCAAAAAAAAAAAAAAAAAAAAGTAAAGTTTCTCTCTGATCACAGGAACTCGGGAGAGGCTAAACCAAAGAGAGCAGCAAGCACAACGGTCTGGGTGAGGGAACTGGTTTTCCTGTTAGAGAAACAGGAAGAGGGCTAGTGCCACTGTCCAACCAACCACCCCAAACTCTGTTCATGTCTTTAAACACCTGGCTCACCTCTCCGGTGTGACAACGGCTTGAACAAGTCAAGAGAGACAGTACTTTTCTGTCTCAGCTGGGCTCACTGTTGTGTCAGTGGTCGGCCGCTGGGTCCGCTGGGGGCTCCTTGCTCTCAGGCTGGCTCGGCCACCACAGCGCCTCCTGGCTCCACATGGCATCTCGTCCTCCAGCTGGCATCCCTCCCACCATGTTCCGCTATTCAAGCTGGTTACAAGGCCAAGCCAAGTTCGTGGAGTAGAGAAACAGCCTTCGTCTCTTGACGAGCGAAGCTTCCAAGTCACATCACAAAGAGTCACCGATCTGGGAACGTAATATTCGGGGCTCTTGTTGCCATCTGGACCATGACAGCTGACGCAGGGAATGCAGTGAGAGAGATGGGCAGCTGCTAGGTGGGTCAGAGCAAGCGGGCCACGGTAAAGGAAGGGGGTCTTTTACTGGATGCATGTAAGTCACTGGAAGCTCGTGGGATTTGTGCGTTGGCAGAGTACTTCAGAAACCTGGATAGTAAGAGGCTGCGAAGAGTAGGAACACGAGCAGAGTGATCATCGACAAGTAATTGCCGTAATACAGACAATATTTGGTGGTACCTTGGAAGGGAACCTGGGGAGCTGGAGAAATTTCAGCTAATCAGGAAATCCCTTATAAATAGAGCTGATAGGACTTGCTGATGTGGGAACTGTAGGCATTATGGAAGCAGAGGAATCAAGCTGGACACCTCGAGCTTCAGGTGCTGGGGAGGTTACAGGAGTCTTTGTAGAGAAGTGGAAAAGTGGAGAAGGGACAAATTCAGTGAAGCAATTCAAATACCATTTTGCACACGTGGAGTTTGTGATTTCCGTTATTCATTCACACGGTGACATCAAGTAAGCAATTAGATGTGTGTCTGGATGCCATGAGGGGCTAAGAGCTAGAGGCATCAGCACGCTATGGTCTACTAAGACGTGGAAATGTATTTGATCACCCAAGGGAAGAATATAGGAAGAGAATGGGGTCCAGGACCAAATCTCATAAAAATCAAATATTTAGAAGTTATCTGGAGAGTGAGAAGACAGCAAGTAAGACAGGAGTATCCCAGGCAATTGCCAGGCAGCCACAAACAAAAGGTATACTCAGCACCTTGGCACTTGATGGTGACATGTTGGGCTGCGTCATTCTTTGTTACGGGGGCTTTGCTGGCCTCTCTCCCCTGGATGCCAGCAGTAACTTCACCCATTTATAACAACAAAAAAAGTCTCTAGACATTACCAAGTAACACCTTGGGGACAAAAATCACCCCCTTTGAGAACCACTGCTTCAGAAAAAGAAACAAACAAACAAAAAGGCTGTGAGTTGCCTCAGGTCACAGTCAACAGCCCAGTGCACTGTGGAGAGGGAGTGCACAGCCGGTTTGTCAACAGGCAGGTCATGGTGACCCTGGTGGTGTGGTTCTTGCCCTGAGGCTGGCAGGCTCGGGACAGGAAGAGCTAATATTTCAGTCTGTGAGATAATAGGAAGCATAAACTTTGTATGGTGACAGACAGTAACTAGCCTTACCGTGGTGAGCAGTGCAGAATGGAGAGAATGGTCACATCACTACGCTGTGCACCTGAAACTAATGTAACATGGAATGTCAAACATACAACAATCTAAAATTTTTATAATTAAAAAAAGAAAAATATATATATATATGTCTCTGCCTCCAGTTTGTGGCCCAGAGCTCCTGAAACCCTTATAAATTCCTCAGGGATAAGAGCACTAGGAGCATCAGTTGTCCTAATGTGGCAACTCTGGGTGGTCACCTGGACAAGTGCTGGGCACCAGGAAGAGCAGCCATGACGTGAAGGTGGGAACGTTTGCCTCCACCCCTCCCAAATCTCACACCACACTTCCCCTGAGAGGACGGGGGGGCTGGAAATGGAGGGAATAACTGATCATGTCTACGTGAGGAAGCCTGCATGAAACCCCAGGAGTCTGCGGTTCAGTGATCTTCCAGGCTGTCAATGCACATCCACGCACAGGGAGGGGGCTGCCCCCAGCTCCGTGGGGACAGAAGCTCCTGCACCCAACACCCTCCCAGACCTCATCCTATTATCTCTCCGTCTGGCTATTCCTCCAGACCAACTGATAAACCTGAGTAATTGCTAGTCACTCTAACAAATCAAGCAAACCCAAGGAAGGGCTCCCTGGAACCTCTGATCTAGAGACAGTTGGTCAGAAGCTCATGGTGGGGGTCTGAAGTGGGGAAGGGTAGCAGTGCTGTGGGGCCAAGCCACCACCTGTGAGATCTGATGCTACCTCCAGGTAGTCGGTGTCGGAACTGAGCTGGGTTGCCAGACACACAGCTGGTGTCCCAGAGACTCACTGGTGTGGGGAAAACCCTCCACACATTTGCTAACCGGACTGTCAGCAGTGAAGTGTTTCCTGTGACCAGTGAAGGGGACTCACAGGAGAGAAACACACTGGGAAAGAACTGCGTTTCTCCAGAGAAATAGACCCTTCAAGCCTAAAAGCAAGAGGAAAATGATTTCTTACCTTGAAGATAGTCAGGAGGAAGGAATTCCCTCTTCCTGGCAGGCCAGTCAGGTCTTTTGTTCTATTCAGCTCTTCAGCTGATTGGATGGAGCCCACCCATATGGTTGAAGGCCATCTGTATTGCTCAGTCTAAGAGTCAAATACTAATCTTAACCAGAAACGCCCTTGCAGACATACCAGAATAATGTTGGACTGAAGATCAGTCACGTTGACACATAAATTTAACCATCACAGGTGTCATGGGAGATTAAAAAAAAAAAAAACCAACAACCTAGGATCCTCTTCTTTAGTCTCTCTGCCATTTGTACAGCAGGCTGAGAGCTTCCCACCATATGGGATGCAGGGATGGGACAATGTGAGGAAAAAGTCACCATTTAGGACTCATCCAACCTCCATTCTTGAATTATTGCTCCAAACCAAATATTCAAGCGACTTGATATTAGTATATTACTATAGTTATGTGAGCTTCTTCAGCTTTATGTAATGTCCTGCTTCCCCAGCAGAAAAATGCTTCTACTCGGTTAAATGTGCCAGTTGGTAATTATGACATGCACAATTCCCCAAAGTTACAGGCATCTAAAATTATGCCATCCATCCATGGAGCACTGGGTGTGGTGTAAAACTATGAACTCTGTTACGCTGAAAAGAAATTAAAAAAAAAAAATTATGCCATCCAGAAAAAATCAGAGGAGACAATAGACTCCCTTTAGGGTCTACTCCACTTGAAGATTTTACAATCATACAGTCATAATCAGAGCAAGGCTTGCCCAGCCGTTGCTCCCTATCTCTCGGGTTGACCAGATCTCCCTCCTGTCTACTTGTTTCTCTCATTCTCACTGCACCTGTGAGTTGTCTCTTTTTACTCTCGTTTCACTGAGCAAGCTCAGACTCAGCTTTCCCTTTAGAAATAGAGCCCCAAGTAATTAATGTCAGCCCATAATAAGTCTAACTCAAATTAAATGTCCCACCAGGTCATAAATATAAGGCTGAAAGCCAAAGATGTTCCTACTACCGATCCAGATCCACTGAGACCTACAACCCTCCTGGTCAACCTTGCCAGGCTTCCCACCAGGGAGGGAGACTCAGAAAATCAATAAGATACTTTTTTCCCTGGGGAAGATAGTTTCTGCCTCTTTGTCCTTATTTTTTGTCCACTTGGTTTTGTAATAAACTTATGGTTCCAGTAGATGCATTCAGGCTGCAAACCTTTTTCTCTGTAAGAAACAAGCTGGCCCAAATTAGATGTGGACTGATGGTCATGGTGTTGTTAGCCCATGTCCTATCCCCAGAGTTGACGCCCTGAAAATAGTGAGAAAAATGTGTTTATTTCACATTGACCTTGTACTGAGTTGTTCATAACCAAATCTCACTCTGAATCCTCTCTCTCATTCCCCACATCCTGTCCACCCTATCCTCCTCTTCGTGTGTTTCTTCTCGTAGGCCTTATCATCTTCTGATGAGGTACAACTTAAATATCGTCTGTTTTGTTACTTTCTGTCTACAAATTCCCACCACCTCCATAAGAATATGAACTCCAGAGGGCAAGAATCTTTGCTGTGTTTCCTGAGAATCCCGTGTGCCAAGAACCATGCCTGGAGCACAGCTGGTGTTCAGTGTGTGTCACATGAATGAATCCGATTCTCCCTACAGGCAGTTGGGGGGTGGGGGGGAAGGGAAGAAACGGACCGACCGATCCAGTCTCCAGGATTCTCTTTCCCCTAGGAGAAGAGCAGGGAAGCCAAGCAACTTCTTCTCCTACACCCTTCCTTATCTTGTCTCTCCTCCTAACTCTGACTTCATCTTCACGTCCAGTTCTAATGGGATTAACTGGCCTTGATCCAACAGTATCCCCAAAATCTCTTTGTCCAGACTCGAGTGACAATCAACCATGTTACATTTTTTTAAATTACGGTTTCTGTCTTTAAACCTCCATTTCTAACTCGTCTCAAGTCTCTTTTGCTACATTACCTTTTTAATTCTCAATTTGACACTGGCCTCTGATACCCTGCTCCCATGTGGCTTGATTAGAAGTCATGCAGGATGCCTGCATGATGGCGGTAGCAGTGGGTTAGGTCACTCTACCAGTCCAATCAGAGTCAAACCACGGAGCCGTCTGGATCGATTTCAGAACCTTTTTCTCCAACAGCAGGTGGCACCCTGTGGTTTGGAGCGTGTCTGTGCCACACCCACAGCACCTCCTGAGGGCAGGACCACCAACTCGGTTTGCATTACTGTTGGCACACACAAGCGCCACCACCTCTGCGTGTAGACTGTGCCGTACTTTGCTGTCAGAATGCTCATTTGAGGGGGACCTGGGTGGCTCAGTCCGTCAAGCGTCTGCCTTGGCTCGAGTCATGATCCTAGGGTCCTGGGATCTAGTCCCACATCCGGCTCCTTGCTCAACAGGGAGCCTGCTTCTCTCTCTGCCTGACACTCCCCCTGCTTGTGCTGTCTCTCCTTCTTTCTTTCTTTCTTTCTCTCTTTCTCTCTCTGACAAATAAAAAAATAAAATCCTTAAAAAAAAAAAAAGAATACTCATTTGAGAACCCCTTTTGATCCAAAACTGGCAATAGTCTGATTCCCTGACTTCCATTCATTGATTTTCTTGGGTAAGTGGTTTCTCACACTACCTGAGAAATTGTTTAAAAAATAATAATAATTTCTTCTCAAAAGATGGAGCACTAAGGATTGATGAAACCACCTTCTTGTCTACCATGTTATCCCGTATTTGTCAAACCCACTGAAGTAGAATGCTTATCATTTGTTATTTCAAAAAAAGTTTTTTAACACGGTTCAGGGGATGGAGAAATAAAAATAAATAAAAAGAATCCCTTCCCTTCCGAAGCTTACATTTTCATGCAGGAGACAGAACTAAACAAGTCTGCTAAACAATAACATCCAGGCTGTGCTGGTGTGAGAGAGGAAAGAAGCAGGGTGATGGGACAAGGACACCCTGGCATGGGCTAGAAGAGCCTTCCTGGAGAGGGGACAGCGCAGGGCAGCACAGAGAGCACAGTGTGTCCTGATGATAAAGTCAACCAAGTGGCTGCCAGTGGACAAGAAAGGGTTAAGCAGCGCAGAGTGAGGCAAGGGACCCAGGCAGGTTTCACCTTCCCCACAAGGGCGACCGCGACCGGCGACCGAAGGCGCAAGGAGCTGGCACGTTATCCTGAGTGTCCTCGGGACACTGTAGGGTGTTCTAAGGCAGGAACGAACATAATGCATTTATTAGTGCTGAAGCGTGGGAAGGAATGGAGGGGGCATATATGCGAGCCAAGAAACCCAGAGGAGAGATGCTGACTCTCCGACGTGGTTTCCAGGGAAAGGGCCATGATTTTGGTGCTAAGAGGTATCCTTGATAATGTTCCAGGAGAATGTTTAGCCATTTTTATTCTTATGGGAAAAATCTATACCTTACGGGAATATCTTCTCTGTGTTTAAGTCACAGAGAAGGAACCGGGGGGGAAGGAGAAAGTGAAGATAAATGACGAAAGGAAAAATTAAAAGACTAAAATCCTGAAGGATGTGGAAATGCCAAGTGGAAGGGCTTGCCTTGGAAAGGAGGGTTCTTCTTACTCCAAGATGGATGGAAGGGAAGACGGGATCCGGCTGAGGACAGAGGGCATGGATTGTGGTGAATGCAGGAAGCAGAAGGTGGGGAGTGTTGTGTTCCAGGAAGACTGCCCATCTCTCCCCCGTGCTGTGCGGGTCCTGTGACGTGGCAGACAGGCTGGCCATGGTCCCCAAAGAAGGCATTCAGATATGCTGAAGGTCCATGGACTGGGGCCATCAAGAATTTGAAGAGGACAACATAATCAGATGGTGGAGATTGGGAAGGGGAGGGACTGCTGGGCGATCGTGGAGGGATAACCTTCCAGAAGCACAGAGGAGAGCCGAGAGCCTGACTACCCCTCTCCTTTTTCAGAGCATCCAGAAATGTGGAAAGGAGACCTCAATGAGAGGCATGCTCCAGAAAGTGAAATCAGCATGGTCTGGCTGGTTTGGGGTACAAGGAGCCAAGAACTAGCAAATTCCAGACGTGAGACAAAGTCGGGGCTTCTAAGACCAAGTCCAGTCTCCTTCCCCATGGAGAAAGCCAGGGTAAGAGTTGATGCTTGTAGCAGGAACTGTATGCGTGGGGACTGAGTGAGTTAGAAGATTTATAAATAAAGTAGCATTAGCTTGAGGGGGTCTTATGAGGACTAATGAAGAATTTACCTACTGGAGTTCATGAACTTGACCAACCCTAAATTCCCTTTGGAAAACTGCCATAATTGGCTCCACAGGACTCTGACTTAGACAGTAGTCGGTCTCCCAGGCAAGAAAAAAGATGAGCCAAACAAAATAGGGGGTTCCACAATTATACTCCCCTGTTCATCTTTTACCACACCTGGATTCTTCCGAACTCTTCCTCTCACTCACCAATTTTTCAGGCCCTGTTTCTTCCATTCCTGTCCCCAAATTTGCTCCTCCCTAACATTCTGGAACAAGCACATCTCTCTGGAGAGAAGTCAGAAATGCAAGGGCTCACCACTGGACCACTGTTTTAGAAAAATAAAATAAATACATTTCCTTGCCCCAGAACTACAGTGACGTGGGGAAGAGAGGGGTTTTACTACAGCCTTAGCTGATTATCACTCTCAGTAAGGGGGAAATCAGATTTTTGAGTAAAAATCTTACTGGGATAGGGGTGCCTGGGTAGCTCAGTGGATTAAGCCTCTGCCTTCGGCTCAGGTCATGATCCCAGGGTCCTGGACTAGAGCCCCACATTGGGCTCTCTGCTCATCAGGGACCCTGCTTCCCCCTCTCTGCCTGCCTCTCTGCCTACTTGTGATCTCTCTGTCAAATAAATAAATAATCTTTAAAAAAAAAAAAGTCTTACTGGGATAGTTCAAGCACGACATTAAGGAGGCAGCACCTTAGCTCCTCAAGCCACCTGTCGGGACACCCTCATCCACTCCAGCTGGGTTTTATAGGGTCTGAGACCCATTTCAGCCTGGTTTATACTATGTTTCATTCTTCTGCCATCTTGGGGCACCTGGATGGCTCAGGTGGTTGGACATCTGCCTCTGGCTCGGGTTGTGGTCTCTGCGTCCTGGGATCGAGCCCGGCATCTGGCTCTCCCCTCAGGGACGAGTGTGCTTCCTCTCTGTAATCTCTCTTCTCACTCTCTCTCAAATAAATAAATAAAAATCTTTTTAAAAAAATAATAAAATCTTTTAAAAAATGATTCTGCCGTCTCTTTGAAACTCAGTCATTCTTATAACATTGCTATCTTATCTTCATTCCATCTAAAAATGCGGCTTCCTGGAAATGGTACAAGAAGGGTACGGATCAGAATGTTGTTGCATGGGCCGTGCGGCGGATTTGGCTGTGTGTGGCTCTGGAAAGTAGAGTCCACTTAGTACTGGATAAAGGAAAGGACTAAATTAGAATCGTGGTTGGCAGAAGTAGTCCCCCGTCTGGCACTGTAATCACATACCACCTTGACCTGCAACAGTCCTTGCTGTTCCGAGCACGAAGATTGAGGCGGGGGGGGGGGGGGGTTGACAGGTATATTATTTAGAATACCTTCTTTACCTCTTTAAGAAACCAACTGCATAAAAATACACTTTAACACGGCTCTCTCTGTGGCAGCAAAGCGACACTTCCAGTCGCCTGACGAACATGACCACTTGCTTTACGGCCGGGATCAGCCCACGAGCTCCGAGCGCCTGTTTTCACCCAGGACATCAGACCTTATTTCAAGGAGGATACTGTCTCAGTTCCCTCTTCAGCCACCTCGTCCCTGAGCCTTTTTTTTTTTAAGGGTCAGCCTTAGTTGCTGCTGACACGCGGCATTTTCAAAGACTCGGAGTGGTCTTTATTACAACCCTTGACTTCACCTTCTGTGCCAACAGGAAATTTTACACAACTCTCATCTCCGCTCTCAGACGGTGCCAGGAGGCAGCGCCCGGGCCTGGTTTCATGCTGCCACCTCCTGGCAAAGGAAGATTCTGTTCCCCTTCTCGTTTCATTTATGTATTTTTTTTGTCCTAAGACTATTCTGGTTCTTTTAAAGTCATAAAGATTTAGCTCTTAACTTTCTACCTAAACCACAAGTTGGGTTTATAACCAAGTTAAAATCCCCACTTCAATCTCTGCTAGTCAAAATCTGTAAGTTCTTGCCACGGAAGGGGGGCAAATCAGGGAGGCAATTCTGGAGCCCTGTTTTTATTTCAAATGCAACACTGTAGCCATTTTTCAGTGTTTCCACAGGGCCTGCCCCCCGCCCCGCCCCGCTTTGTCCAAACCGGCCCACAGCCCGGCCTTCCCTCTGCCCTCCTGTCCCGGACCCCACAGCATCCCAGCTGTAACCTAGGCCCCGAACCAACCTTTAATTCACCTCAAAGGGCCACTGCAGTCACGTGCAACCAAATAATCCGATCGCTCTGAAACAGACATTGACACTGATTGTCACTAAATATAATAAGTGCCTTATGTACATTTCACCGGAACCACAAGCTCAAATTAGCCTGTCAGAATTTCACTATTCCTCATGCCAGCGTGTCAAGTGACACAATTAGCTCGAGAGAATAAAGAAAAGGCTTGTCAGAGCCCTCAACGCATCTCTCTTCTTCGAGTTCCTTTCCTTTCCGTGGTGCCTGATTTAATTCGAATTCTTTTCATGCTTGAAGCGCGGGCGCACGCCCGTGTGTGTGTGTGTGTGTGTGTGTGTTACCCTTCAAACTTCAAAACGATCGGGGTGCCTGGGTGGCTCAGTGGGTTAAAGCCTCTGCCTTTGGCTCAGGTCATGATCTCAGGGTCCTGGGATCGAGCCCTGCATCGGGCTCTCTGCTCGGCGGGGAGCCTGCTTCCTCCTCTCTTCTCTGCCTGCCTTTCTGCCTACTTGTGATCTCTGTCTGTCAAACAAATAAATAAATATATTTTTTTAAAAAAACTTCAAAACGATCACACTATAAAGAGTTAGGGTAAAATGGGTGTGTTTCACAAGAGCCCAAAGGCATGTTCCCCCTCTTACTTACCTTTTGCAAATGAGAATTAATCACAGGCCGGATCCTAGCCCTTTGTGAGAAAAACAAAGTGTTCTGAAAAGAAGGGTGTGAACCTGGAAAGATCACAGCTCGTGGAATCCCAACCAAACCTGTGTGATTAAGATCCCCCAAACCCGAAGGCTTCGGGACCAGCAAGAGGCGGCGTTTCTCGGGCAGCAAGGAAACAGAAATACACTTGTATTTAATGCTGAGTCAGAAGGGTCCCTTGGGTGCCATGTTCTGCCTCCAGAAAAGAGAGTGTGATGTTGAGTCCTTTAGGGAAAAGCTGAAAGCACTGCCTGGAACAGACCCGCTGACGTGGGGAACATTCGCCAGAAGATGCACATTCTCTCCCGCAGGGAGAATTGGATTGTTCCAGAGTCTCATCCCAAGGCTCATGAGGAGAGCTCTTGAACTATTGGAGGAATGTGCCCCAAAGACATGCCTGTTGCAGAATCACAGGGACTCGAATGGGCTCCACGCCACTGTGTCCCAGCCTCGGGCTCCCGACAGGGGAGCCACAGGTTCCAGAAAGCCATGTCCTCCCACCCAACCTCCCCAGGCACAGAAGGAGGTAGAGGGAGACCAAGGCAGAGCCAGTGCCGCTGGAGTCAGCATGAAGGAGGTCAGGGCCTCAGATGCTCAGAAGGTAAGTTACCTACCGGCAAATTATGAAAACGTCCTCCTTTGCCTTTAAAGGCTCCTCTCGGGCTGTATGGTCAGAGTTCTCCAGAGAAACGTCAGCAGTAGGGTACAAGGAGAGGAAGAGACTTCTCCTAAGGAAAGGGCTTGTGGGATCATGGGGGCCAGCAAGGCCAACTCCATGGGGCCAGGGGCCAGGAGTTGACCTTGCTGTCTTGAGGCTGAATTCCTTCTCCTCCCAGAAGTCGGTTTTTGCTCTACAGGCCTTCAACGGATTGGATGAGGCCCACCCACATAGTGGAGGGCAAGTTGTCTTGCTTCACATCACCTGATGGCACATGTCCACCGCTTCTGCAGGGTGCCCTCGTGGGGACACAGACTGCTGTGTGCCCGAATGACCAGGCTTCACTACCCAGCCAGCTTGTCATGGAAAACGAACCACCACACCTGCCATCCTAGACGTCCCAGCTCCCTGATTACCAAGGAGGCCACAGGCCTCTTTCACGTCACTTCAGACTCTAGTGTTGAGAGCTTGGCTGACATATAACTAGATCTATTCCGTCATTCTCTCTCAAAGCTCCGTCTGCCAGAATGGTCCTCTGGCCTTCTTCGTAAGGGCCAAAAGCCCCTGCAATCACCTGGCCCCAGAGAAGCTGCTCCAAGGGCACAGTGCAGGGCCTCACATGGGTTCTCCCCCATGAGTGAGACCCTCAGGGCCCATCGTGGTCGTGACCAGCTATCGGCAGGGCCTGGCTCTCCTCCTCACCGTGCACAACCCTGCCAGCCAAATATCAAATACGCCACTGTGGCAAAGGACATACATACACCTAGATGTAGAGTTGGAATAGAATTAGCAGGTATAACCTGATACGCTTGGCTATTTTTTTTTAATCCCCAAGAGAATATAAATGTGTTTATTCTTCTATAAATGTGTTTATTCCACGACAACAGTCCTCTGAGCACCCGGGATCTCAGGCTTGGCCAGTGGGGGGTGGTCCCCCTTGGCTTCCTGGATCGCAGACGTGCCCTCTGCATGATCTCAACCCAATCCCGGGCACTGACCACAGGGAGAGCCTCCCGCACGCTGTCCATGTCCTGGCCTATCCAGGCTTCTACACCCCGGCAGGGAAGAATAAAGGGACAGAAGATTCCAAGGCACAAGGATGCAGAGCCCAACAGCCGAGAGGGATGCCGGGCAAGCCGGCCAGGGCAAGCAGAGACGGGCGCTGCAGCTCAGCGTCGCTTCTGCCCAAGACGTGCCACCCCCTGTCCTCCGCCCCGAGGCTTCCAGAGGACACCTACAGGCCAGCCTGCTGGGGATCACCACCAGGACAGACCCCTCCTCCCTCACCCCTGCCCAGGACAGTGTGTGGTTCAACCAGTCCTGTGTCCATACCCGTTCACACAGCAGATGCTTTTTAAAGGAATGATGGGGGATGACGCCAGGAAACCAAGATCTAAGCGGTCTTGTTCATATTCTTCTAGAAGCGGGCAGCCAGAGACCGCAGCAGGAAGGATGTGGTCATCCTGCAGCGTAGTGACGACCGTCCACAGGCCTGTCTGGACACGGCACGGCCGAAGCAGAACACCACCCAGGTGACAGGTGTTGCTCGAAACACTCACAAAACCCCTGCGATCTGGTATAAATGAGCTGTGCACACCGACTGAGGAGACAAGGACGACCATGCGAGTCCCAGGTACCTATCAAAGCAAGAGAGAATTCAGAACTTCCAACTCGACAGATCAGAATTGTGGGGATATATGTGTATGCATATATATTTCAAAATAAATTATGCTTTCCATTAAATGTGTCAATGGTTGACTGATAAACAACCTCATAATTTCTTTGTCTTTTTTTTAAGATTTTATTTATTTATTTGAGAGGAGGAGAGAGAGAGAGGAGGCACACAAGCAGAGCAGGGAGAGGGAGAAGCCCAGGCACCCTCATCACAAAATCTTTTGGAATAACATGGCAATTTCACATAGAGGAAGATTCCCTTCCCTTCCCTTCCCCTCCCTTCCCTTCCCCTCCTCTCCCCTCCCTTCCCTTCCCTTCCCCTCCCCTCCCCTCTCCTCCCCTTCCCTTCCCTTATCTTGATAAGCAGTCAAGCCTGACATAAGGATCGCTGTCCCCAGTCGCTGGTCCAGAGAGCCAGGCGTCACACACGGGCAGGAGAGCTGGTGGAGCTGAGCCTGGGCAGCCTGGCGGCCAAACTTCCAGGAAACCGAGCACTCTAGGTTAGCAAAATAACACATCATGCCATCGAAATTTCTAAAATAATAATTAGTCTTTATCAGGTAGACAGACCATATTCGACAAGGTATTTTCATTTTTACTATTTTTTACTTTTGCCTTGTATTTCTAACAGCTTTGTTGAGATATAGTTAATATACAGTCAACTGTGCATATTAACATGCACAGTTGGAGGTATCTTGACAAGTTTCTACGCCACTATTAAGCTTAGCGATATGAACCACGTACAAACCTTGTTTCCGCACCTTTGAAACCCATTCTTCCTACCCCTACCTTCATCCCCAAGAACCACTGGTCCACTTTCAATCATTACAGATAAATTTGCATTTTATAGAATTTTACAGAAAAAACACCATGCACTTTATACCTTTTTCTGTGTTGTTTCTTTGGCTCAGCATCATTCTTTCAGGATTCATGCACTTGTGGCTTGTATCAATAGTGTATTCCTTTTTACTGTTGACTAGTATCCTTTTATACAGATAGACTACATTTTGCTTATCCGTTCATCTACAAATGGACATTTGGGGTGTTGTTGTTGTTGTTGTTGTTGTTTTGTTTTCCAGTTCGCAGCAATTGTAAGACAGCCAGGAACATTTGTGTAGAAATCTCTGCATGGATGTGTGTTTCCATTTCTCTACAGTGGATGCCAGGAGCAGGATGCCTGAGTCCTGTATATGTTTAAGTCGTCAAGAAGCTGCCCAATTCTGTTCCCGTGATGCACCATCCCACAGTCACGCCAGGGGCGAATGAGAGTTCCAGGCCCTCCATAGCCCGCTCGTTCCTTTCAAAGTAGTGGGTGTGGCCCATGGTGGTTTTAGGTTGCATTTCCCTGAAGTCCAGCCAGGTTAAGCATCTTTTCATGTACTTATTTGCCATAGTTTTATTGATTTTTTTTTCATTGATCGATGTCATCATCAACTATTAATAACATTTCTGGCTTTGCTATCACAATTTGTAATTCCTTTCGCATAGATAACCAAGGTTCAATTTCCTTCCAATCTCTATTATTTACTTGTGGACCACACAGCATGATATTAATAGTCCATCAATTGTAAGACAGCTCTTCTGGGTAAAAACAAACCAAAGTAAATGCTTAGAGCTTTATACTCAAATCCATCCAAAAGATAAACTTTCCATACATCCATTTATCAAAGAAAAAGATGTACTTTCCTTTAAGAAATGGGTTTATTTTCTCAATTTATATTTAGTATTAGTTTCAAATCATTTGAAGAAGATGGGAAACTCTTATAACTAACTTGACAACTTATTTTCTTAAGTATATTTTCAAAGTTCAAGGGCTTTTTATACAGATTTTTAAAAATATTTTTCTACCAATTTCTATGCTTTATCTCACCATAGTTACCACTTTTGCAACATTTAAATACTCCAGTCTTACTCTTCTTTTTAATTTCGAAGTTTTCCAAACCGAACAGAGTATAAACAGAATAAATAAGCAAACTCTGTTGGTTAAATATTTAAATACATATATCCCTTGTATATATGTTTGAGTATGTGAGAGAAAAAAATAAAGAACTTATGTTTCCTTTTATAAATATCATTACATGTATACACATCCAGGGGATGTCTGGGTGGCTCAGATGGTGAAGTGCCTGCCTTCAGCTCCCGTCATGATCTCAGGGTCCTGGGATGGAGCCCTACGTTGGGCTCCCTGCTCAGTGGGGATCCTGCTTCTCCCTCTCCTCACCCCTGCTTGTGCTCTCTCTCTGTCAAGTGAATAAATAAACTCTTTTTAAAAAATAAGTATACCTATCCAGTAAGTGAGACGTTACATATTTTGAATTCTCTACTAGTACGCTATATCCAAAAAAAAAAAAGTTCCCAGACATGTAAAAGCTCAAGTAAACTTTCATAATTGCAAAACATCTGAGCTACAGCCATGATCCAACCAGCAGCGAATGTTCCGCACACGCCTTCTCCTGCTCAGCTAACCACTGCCATTTCTCTCTTCCATCATGAGGCTTCAAAACGTACGTGTGCACTGAGAAGGGCCCAGGATACCTGTTTGCTGTGGCTTACTACTTTCACCATAATGGTGCGACTTCTCCGGCAAAGTGGAGAAATGAACGTTCACCAGCGAAAGAAGATGAAGACTGCAGACGGCGAGACACGGGATGGAGGAAGAGGGAGAATCAGAAAACCGTGAACAGCAAATACGGCGTCAGAACGAGAGAAGAGGGTTTAGTTAGAGGCAAACAAGTCTGTGCAAGAGAAGCATAAGGAGGAAAGAGTCCGAGTATATTCTGAAAAGAGGCCAACATGAATTTCAAGAGAATTTCCATGGCCTAGCCTTGCACTGTGGGTACCCCACCCCCGGCAACCTGCCCAGCACCACCGGGCACCGGGTCCTCCAGAAGCCACCGGTCGGTGTGGGGCTGTCCTCCCAGACCCCAGTCCTGTGGGGGCAAGCCAGGAGTCTGATTTTTCACTAGAAATTACCAAAGGCGAGACAGTTCCTCAAAACAAAAGAAAATACACCAAGAATGTATCACTACTGAATGCCTACACCGTGTGAGTGCGTTTTTTCTTTAAAAAAAATTTCTTTAAAAAAAAGAAATACAGGAGGAAATGCTACAGGTGCTGTCAGTGTGTGTCGTCTGCGCCAACGTGGGTCATGACAGGTAGGCCTGGTCTAGTTGAGAGAATGAAGTGTTTTGTTGCCATTAGTTTCAATAATTAAAGGACATAATTAATATCCCGGTAGAACATATATAAAATCCTTTAATACACTAATATGCTATGAAGAGCATCCAGGAGGGAAATCTGCTACTGCCTTTAAGCATGAAGCTGAAAGCAGCTGGGATCAGTTTTCTTAGCCATATTTTTTTAAAGATTTTATTTATTTATTTGACAGACAGAGATCACAAGTAGGCAGAGAGGCAGGCAGAGAGAGAGGGGGGAAGTAGGCTCCCTGCTGAGTGGAGAGCCCGATGTGGGGCTCGATCCCAGGACCCTGAGATCATGACCTGAGCCGAAGACAGAGGCTTAACCCACTGAGCCACCCAGGCACACCTCTTAGCCATATTTAATCTAACCATGTTTTTGTCTTTTGGATTCAACTCAGAAATACAGAAAGCTGAAGTATTTTGTTCCTTGACCTTGTATGCTAAGTTCAAATATTGTCTAATTGTGCTTGAGATTTTTGCTAAAATCCTACTTTAGAATTGCAGCAAATTTGCAAAATAGAGAAAAGTGTGAGGAAAGGAAAACTCACCTCTAAGCTACCCTTCAGATGCAAGTCTTACTTTTCCAACGATTACATATTCTCCAAAAGCATGATTTCTAATTGCTTCCCAATAGTCTCTTACATGAAAAATGGGATTTTTTGGTGCATCTGTTTTTATTTATTTTTAAAGATTTTACTTATTTATTTAGCGAAGAAATGAGCAGAGGGAGGGACAGAAAGAGGAAGAGAGAAAATCTCAAGCAAGTTCCCTGCTGAGTCCACGTGGGCTTGATCTCAAGACCGTGAGATCAGGACCTCAGCTGAAATCAAGAGTTGGACCCTTAACCGACTGAACCACACAGGCTGCCCTGGAATCAAAAGGAAGCGCCAGAACTCAGAGGCCTTATGGGTTATGGTTCAGGCTCTCTTTCTGGTTGATATTTCTGGTCCTATTATTTGCTTTTCCACCAGCTGTGACTTCATTTGGGCTCCTCCTGCCCTCTACTGATTCACACTAGTCCAGGGCATGTCACTATCTTATGCTGGTAGGACTAAGACTCTAGAAAGCTCTCAGTCATCTTGAAATTGGCATGCCCGTTCTGCAACTTTGGGGTATGTATACACTCGTTTCTCTCCAACTTCTCACTTTGTTTCTCAAGATTCCATGCTTCTTAACTGCAGAAGTTTTGGAAGCTCCAAGTGCTTGTCTACCTTGCTTACTCAGTCTGAAGGACAGGGGTGGGAGAGGGAAGACACAGTTCTTTCTGCACAAGTCTTAGACAGAAGTGCTGCTAATAACATTACTTCTTGCCAATGACACTGGATTTGGCATAATCCACAACATTCGTCAGTCTGGGATGATGGTGCTTGGCCATGTGGTTTCTCAGGGGGTCCCTTAAGACTTTTACCCCAAGATCTCACTAGTTGAGCCCAAGATCACGGGTCTGGAAGTTGCCCTTTCTGGTTACATGCAGAGAATGAATTTCTCAAGGTGAAAGCCAACCCTGGAAGGACTAGCTCCAAGAGATCGAGCACCTCAAAGAGCCAAAGCCAGCTTGCCCTTTTCTGTCTAGAAATGCCCTTCAAAGAGTACAACATCTTTCCTTTTAAGACTTCAAAAAACAAAGTATTTGGCTGTCCACATTTCCAAAGACATTAGTTGCCTTACCCTTCCCTTCTAAGAAAATTCTATCCTCATAATTCATAGGCAATTTCATCCCACCTGCATATCAGAGAACTGGCATTCTCTCTCAACAAAGATTAAAATACACAATTAACTTGTGGAAAGGCACCCCTTGGGTCAACCACATTACTACATTAGCATCATGAAAACTGAGTCTTCTGGATACAAATGTAATTACTTTTATTCTCTGTTGTTTCGGCTAATTCACTACTCATTTGTTACCCCCAAATTTGTAAACCATGGCACTTTAGGAGGTCTGTGAAAATCTCCAGAGAAAACAAATGCTGAAAGATTTTTCCTACAGATCACTGTGGCACTCTTTGGAGACATGTTGCTGTTGTTGCGATGTCTCTGGGTCAAAGTGACATCAAGAATGACTTCTTATTAAAAATAGAGCTTCCCTATGACCCTGCAATTGCACTACTGGGTATTTACCCCAAAGATACAGATGCAGTGAAAAGAAGGACCATCTGTACCCCAATGTTTATAGCAGCAATGGCCACGGTTGCCAAACTGTGGAAAGAACCAAGATGCCCTTCAACGGATGAATGGATAAGGAAGATGTGGTCCATATACACTATGGAGTAT